>NIPQ01092193.1:0-15050 GCA_002806875.1 Lepidotrigona ventralis hoosana | reverse complement strand
ACAGCATCGTAAGTTTCGAGAGTCCGAGCTGAGAAGAATTTGGCGTGTTTCGCCACGATAACGAGCGTTTATCGATCGTGACGGAAATAATATCGTTCTTGGTCTTTTCCATTTGTGAAAACGTTCCATTTGTGTAACGCGCGCCCGCGTCTAATTACCTCGCGTGCCGAACGGTAACGAAAACGCGGCCGGGTTTTCGCGAAAATTTATAACACGAGACGCGATCTTGCCCGCGATCTTTATGAAACGTAAAATATATCGCGTTGAGATAGGAGGACGAAATACACAGGTAACATTTAATAACACGCGTGCAAAGGAACTGTATACACTGTATGTGCCCCGTTTTTCCTTTCTTTTTTTCGATAACATTGTCCCACGGCTCGAGTATCCGACATCTATTTAATTTTCTGTTTTGTACACGTTTTACACGTGGAACGTATAAAGAGGTAGGATTCTTCTCCAAAGATTTTAATCCTTAAATTATACGTTGGATGGATATTTTGCTGTGACAGAGGACGAGCGTGTAATTAAAACGTACAAAGGAAAAAGAAACATATATCACAGAAAATACATACAATTTCGAGTAGGTATTGCTACGGAATGCCGAGCATGTTTGACATTACTAATCAATGTTTTTTCTTTATCCAGAAATTCTATATTCATTTATCTTCGATTTCTGTGTATCGACGAACAAATATCAATGAATCATAACTTTGAGAAGTCTGACGACTCAAAGAAAGAATACGACAGAAGAACGTAAGTAAGTACATACTAGTGAATCTACACGTTTCATTTCGTAGATATTCTACACGTTTATCATTATTAGTCATGTCAAGCATTGAAATATGCATTCCTCGCTGGGTAAGGGGGGAAAAAAATATGTACAAAAAGACTGTTCTTGAACTCTTACTTGTTGGTCTTGGCTCGAGCCATGTTGTCCCAGCTACGAACAGGGCTGTTCAGCTTGCTAAAGGACAATTCCCTCGATAAATAGGCAGAGCAGTGCCAGCTGTGCCTCCAGAAGATACTTCCGCTCACCCTTTCACGATTCTTCAGCGACGACACCACACCTTTTTCACTCATTTCACTCGTGTCGCGTCGGCGATAATTTTTGCCTCGTCAGAAACACGATTTCACATGTGCACACTTCGGCCGCCGCGTCGCATTATCTCGATACTCGACGAAATGAAAAAACCGTTCGTTTCCCGTGCGGGGGAAGAAATTTTCGTTTCCTGCCGCGTCCGACTTTGAAAGCCTCGCAAACTCACATTTCTGACGTTCATCGATACATCGAAATCGTCACACGTATCGGCGAAACTACATACTCGGACACGTTCATGGAACTGAGTTCTTTTCTTTTTTCTTTTTTTTTTCTTTTTATCTGGCTCGACTCGTATTATTGATCGGGGCCGTTATCAATCACGGAATACTCGTGTTACAGCCTTTACGTTTTTATCACGCTTCACGAGATCACAGCCGTTCATTTTTGTCGTGAATTTCAGCCAGTGTCGAGACGTTCTCACACTCGCTTTGCATCTGTATAGGAAACAGAGAGAAAAAATAAAAAAAAAAAAAAATTGGCGAACGTATCCAAGAAATAAATAATTACGACGAAGTTCGGTGATCGAATCTAGAGTCTCGATTTCGTACTCCGTACGAAAATTCCATCAAGTTCCTGGAATTTCTGTACGTGACCGGTTACACGTTACGATCGACGCTCAAAGTACAGCCTCTTTGGATCGTCTTTGCATGTATCTTTTGCAAGCTGTAACGCTGTCTTCGTTTGACAAAACACGTCTTTCGTGACCTTTTGAATCACTGGCATTTCACCAACAGCTACCGTCTATTTATGCTTTATAAATTCATCAATAAATCGAATATTGCGAACGAGAGGCACATGGGAAAAAGCGATGAAATATTTCCAATTTGGAGCAACAGCTGATCAAATTCAACTCAACTATATTGACCCACGTGTTCCAAAATTCTTGGAATAAATTGTTTATTAGATCGCTCATTGTTAGAAATGGATCACCAAGATCTTCCAAGTTAGCTTTATGACTAAAAGGAGAAGATAATCGACTACTCTATCCTGGATTTCACTTATCTACAATTGAACGATACCCACGCCGCGATAGGTTCTATATATTTAACGTTTATTCGAGGAGCAAAGTCAAACGCTCATCGTGACTGTTTTAATACACGGGAAAGCGGTCCAATGTTTCTCGATTGCTTTCACAGGTACCCGACTAGTCTGTACAAGGCTAATGGAATTGCTAGAATCGGAGGGATTCCTGATGTTCACGGTGTGATGGAACAGCCAGCGTTGGAGGTCGACGTTAACCAAGAAGAGCGACCACAGATCGATCGTGGATTAGATGGTGCCCTTGCCTCAGATCGAAAATTGTTAAGCTTCCGGTTAATTCAACGGAATTTCGAGTACTTCTCGGGACAATTGGCGGACTGTCGGGTACGCCTTTAATCGATATTCTCGAGCCTTGAATGCGTTCGAATGCCTTCGTCGAAAACGTCCTGGTACGAAACGAGCTCGCTGTTAATTAACGGGAGAGTAATTCGAAATCTCGCTGACTGGAGGCACCAACTTGAAATTCCCCCTCTCGATAATTAAGCGTTTCGGCCGTCGAACGATGACGTGGGAACCTCGTTGCGTAATGATTTTTCGTTAGTCGCGAGGAATCATCGTGGAATTCTTTGAGAATTCGTTGCAAGAACAAAACTACTCGAACGTTAGTTACGAACGGCTCTCAGATTCTCGAGTGAAAAGTCAGACAGGAAAAGGGAATTATCAGCAAATTTCGTTCGTCTAATTCTCCCTCCCTTTCTCTCGAACACGTTTCGAAGAATCTTCAGGAATCAGCTAAGCGGAAGATACGAAAGTCGAGCCACGGATCCGAGAGCGAGGACGAAGGTGAACAGGTTTGCAGCAAGAATCTCGCAAGTGCAGGTCCACGCGAGACGACCTACTCCGCTGCCGATGGACCTGCAAACATATTTTCGACCGTTCAAGGACGGTCGATCCTGCGTGCATCATCCTACGCGCGTGCAAAACTGACCCAGCGCCTCTCGCGAGAAGCAGCATTCCTCGATGTTTGCTACCCTCGCGAACGTCATTCGCCAACGAAGATTCGTCGGGTTGACGAGGACAAACGAACCAGCCGGATGAACAACAAAATTTCGTGCGCTCGATGTGAAATACGAAGCAGGGGAATCACTTGCTCGAGGAGTCTAAAATTTGATACGACGGCACACTTATACGAGCGACCTAGTGGCTATCGATTAGTTCATTAATTATGTAATAACACGCTACGAAACGGAACCGAGTCAGATGGTGCGGCTGGAACGACGAAAAAAAAAAAGGGCAACACGATAAGGTAATAAAATATTGCTTCGAAACACACGCGACCAGGTGAGACGATAAATCGATACGCGAACTACCTGTGTACCATCGTTTAGAATCGTGCGAACCGAACGACATTTTTCAACAACAATCGGCTGGAAACCAAAGGGTCGGCAGCTCGACCTTTACTCACTGAGAAATGTACCACGGATCGTCGTCGAGATTCGATCACCGTTGTTGTTGCATTTTAGCAGTTTAAAAAGAGCTTTCACCCTGGGCCCGGCACGATTCGATTCATGCGCCAAGGGACGTCCACGAAAGGGCAAAGAAAGGGGTGAGAGAATAGATGGATGGATGGATGGATGGATGGATGGATAGAAACAGTGACGTACCGTGTCAGGTGCCGAGGATTTCCAGGGTGGCTGGTAAACAAAATGCGCGCGGAGTGATGCGCAGAAAGGCGAAGAGGAACACGTTGATACGAGCGATAAGCGAACGTAACGGAACAACGCGACATGCAGACGAGACGACGGCGCGCGGTGTACTGGCGTCTCGATCGCAGCGCCGCGCAAATACACCGGCGCGTTGTACTGCGCCGTGGCAACACACCACTTGGTATCGCCGAGCCGGTTTCTCTAATCCAATGTACCGACCGCCACTTGTTTCGTCCATGGAAACACCATACATATATCCCAGCTGTGATGCGCACAGCCCTGCCTTTCGTTAAAATATACATACACTTCGTGTACTACGTAGCTACGTTCCGTAGAGTTCGCGCACCCTCGGCGAAAGATCGTCGAGAGATCGTGTTTTAAACTTTTATCTAGTTTCGCGAAGAAAATCGCGCGACAAATTTTAAAGGGACAGTTGCAAAGAGGAGAATTTAATTTGAGTAAGAGACTTGATTTGCTCTTCTGCTCTCGAAACTTTTGCGCATTCGAACAACGTCTTTATGGACGATCTTTTTCGCAACTAAACCCATTGTTGATCTTCAAGATTAAGAAGTTTCCCCTTGAAATTTGTCGCACGAATTTTCTCTTTCACAAACTTAATAAGAGTTTGAAATATCGGGTCCTCGATGAAAATGAACGGCGAAAATAATTCTTTCCCGATAAATATTTTATGTCTTTCGTATTGATTAAGCAAAATTAACGTTTCTATTTTTCAGTATAAACGGACTTAATCTTGTCGAGACGCATTTGGATCATTTTCAGCTCCACTGATTCTTTTATTAAAAAAGTTCCTTTACTTTGACTTGAAATTTGACAAAAGAATCATCTCGATATTAAGTATAAAGTCTTCTTTGCTTATTGAAACGTGACTGAAACAAAACTAGAACACGAGAATTCGAGAAATCGCGGCAGAATTAAAATTAATGATTTATAAAATATGAGTCAGTTATTTCCGATACGCGGGAATTAAATATCTACGATATTTGAGCCATGAGATTCGATAACACGCAGCAGTTCAGACACGTGAGAGACGATACATACGACTCCTATGTACGGAAGTTCGATAGTAATAACCGTGGATGCGTAAGAACTCGGTAAATGTAGCCTCAGGCTCGTAGGATCCGATACAGTCGACTCGTCGATTCGAGAAATCACGGAAAATGAGGAAAGTGCCGGGAGGGTTTTAAAACTCCGAAACGATAGAAGTAACTTAAGGAACTCGAATAATCCCTGTAAACATTTTGATTCATATCCCACGTGGAAAACATCGAATCCGTCAGCTCGTGGAATCATCAAATTCATTGCAGCTTGGAAATTCCGAAACTACCGAAACACGCGATACATTGACGGGCTTTTATTAGAGAAGATAAGATTAGAGATAATCCATAAAGACACATAAAATTTTAACAGGCCCAAAACTGAATCTTCTAAAGATCAATAACTTTTATAAGATATTTATATTAAATCTTTGAAATCCTGCGACCTTTGATTTTGAACCTAACCAAAACTTCGACCTTGAGATTTTGATAATCTCGGTGCCACGGGAATCTTGAGATACAATGTTATGGGTATTCTAGGACTATGACAGCTTCGATAACAGAGGAACGTTACGACTGTATCGATCTTCGTGTCATGGGAACTCAGGCATACATCTTAATATTCTGGCCGTCATGGAGATCCTGTAATCTACATAACTCCACTGCGAGATATACATAAACCTGCGAGAAAACCTGGAATCTCGGTAACTATGGAAGTCTTTCAGAGATCTAAAGATTTCGAGGATCTTTGAATCTTGGCGACTCTCAGAAGAAGTTCTTTTTTTTTTTAAAAATAGACTGAAATTTTAAATTTTTTAAAATTGCAGCCTCGCTTTCCAGAATATACTGTCAACTCGCGCTACATGTGTCAAGCGACATTATCCGTGTGTCATTTTTGTCTAAAAGAGAACCGTATTAAATCTCACAAGTTCCGTTCACTTTTTCCCGCAGCCGTTCTCGATATCGAGTTTTGCGCATTTCGGGTCGATTCCATTGCATTCTACGTATTCGAAATCCTCTGTACGAAGAATCACGTACTCACGACTAATACAGAGCTCGAAGTATCCGTATATCGTGTTCGCGAGCTTATAAATCCGATATTTTGACAAATATGAATTCTTGTACTATTTGAAATTCTCTGCTGCATTACGCTCGTGTTTCGTTTTATCCTCTAACATTTTAATTTCGTTTAAAATCGCTCGTGAACACCAGAACAACAAAGTCGAAAACTCAAAAAAAAAGAAGAACCTGAAGAAATGGCCTGTCGTTTTGGTCTGACATTCTTTTTTTTTTTCTGTTCACCGGTAAAAAAGAAATTCAGAAGCACGCGATGCCGGTTTTATCTGCCTTCCTGGCGACCTCATTTTATCTTCCCAGTTTTTACGAGACCAATAGTTCTCGGGAATGACTCGTTTTTTCCCTTCATTTTTCTCCTGTTTTTTCTTCCTTCTTTTTTTTTTTTATTTTCTTTCTTCTTGCCTGCGTCGAGCTTTCTTTATCGTTCTCGAATTGTGCTAGTTTTCGAGGACCTCGTTTTTCGCTGTCTTTAATTTCACCTGGATCACCTCGCGAGAAACTTCCCAACTTGAAAAAGCTCGTAGGATTATTTCGACGTCGATGATAACGACGATAAAGTCGGGAAACACGAACGTTCCTTTTAGATGTTATTTATAGCTATGTACAGGCAATAACATAAAACTAATGTTCATTAGAAACAACTCTCTCGAGCTTTGAAGCCTGAGAAACTTCATATTTTGTCGGAAGACGAAAAAGGTTCTTAGAAGTCATATAATGAACTCTAGTTTTTGCCGAATTTTCAGTTTCGTTACTCAATTGCACGATTCTTAGGAAACTAAATTGAAGAAATAAGTACCTACTTGCAACATTATCACTATTCTTTATTTCTCAATTTACGGAATTTGTCGGTGTGATTTTTCAACTTACGAATGTTGTAAAATGTAACGCAAGAAACCACGAAATACGAATATAATTTTCACAATATGTAATTTCTACCCTCAAGTTCTCGACAAATGGATAGATCACAGAAAATCTTTTAATCGCGTCAGACAGAAGTCTGAAGCCTAACAGTTTCGACGAGGGAATCGCAGAATTCTCGACAACAATTGCGTGATACGTGCGTTCGATTAGCAACAATCTGAACGACTTTTATCGCGATTCTCGCCGATTAATCACGCTCGTGTTCAATGAATTCTGACAAGCTTATGAATCACGGCTCGCAATGCTCGCTGCACAGACGTTCCTTATCGCGCGCTATGTTCGAATTATTCAAACAACTTCTCGTTCCAGGTCTATTTCCAACACGTCGCTGTCTAATCGTCGTTTCATCTGGGATAAACTTGTTCAAATAGCAAGAGACTCGATTCTGTAACCGATCTATCCTGCATACGCGTCAAAATATCGCACACGTGTGTCTGGAAAGGAAAATTTTCAAGGAATTCGTCGCGGTAATCGATCCAATTTATTGAACTTTAGTTATCGACCGATCGACGATTAATCACGAAGGTATCAATCAAGCTACGCTGATGTTAAAATCACGACGGGTCTTGTCGAAGCGGAGACTAGATCGAATACTTTCGTCGATCTATCGTAATATTCTGTGTATCGCTAGAGCCAGGTCTTAGCGTTCGAAACTGGTAGAACAAAGGCGCGTAATGATCATTATATTCGGTCGTTAATATCAGACGTCTGCGCCAGGTATGCGTGTGTAGACACTACCGAATGCATCACGACTTGCAATTTGCATTCAAGATCGCTTCAAACTGATCCCTGTTTCGACTCGTATATATCACGTTAACGACAATTACGTTCGGCCCGACATACCGTGCCTCGCAGAGATTCATTATTTGACGCTTGAATCAATTACTTGCTCGATTTTTCGTCGAGCATTTCCTCTTTTTGCTCTGCCTTCAATTAAAGAAAAAGCTTTGTCTTTAATGATTAAAAAAAAAAAAGAAGAAAAAAATAAATTCTGACGTATACTTCGAATCGTGTAACGAGCTCAAGTTTCAAAGATTTCGAAGCTAAACGCGATTTTTCACGCTTGAATCAATTACTTGCTCGATTTTTCATCGAGCATTTCCTCTTTTTGCTCTGCCTTTAATTAAAGAAAAAGCTTTGTCTTTAATGATTAAAAAAAAAAAAAGAAGAAAAAAATAAATTCTGACATATACTTCGAATCGTGTAACGAGCTGAAGTTTCAAAGATTTCAAAGTTGAACGTTTCGCGATTTTTCTATAATCAACAGACGTTTCTCCGCAATTGAAGAGACGATTCACGAACTCGGCCACAAACGATAAAGGCGTTCGAGCGAACCGGTGAATTCCCCCCAAATCGTATTCACTGATCCTCTTTGTACTTGACTCCGCTCGAACTAATCCGCAAAACGTTCCGACTCGAGGCTCATTGATTCACGAAGCACCGACCGATCCGTTTACGACGAACAGGACTCGTTTGTCTTCAACTGCAACGCATGTTTCTCCCTCTGTTCTTCTCTTTCGCCCGTCTAAATTTCTTATGTAACGCGATTCGCTACGGTGAACTACGCGCGTCGAACGAGTGTTAAAATAAATCCAGTGTGCCAGCTTTCCGCCTAATTATTCGAAACCCGTTCCCAGGTTCAAAATTTCGATCCCCCGTCTCCGTAGAATTCTAATTACCGTGCGTGTAATTTACTTTATGACCGCGGCGTATAAATTTTACGCGCTCAGCCGCGTCTGTTCGGAACTTGTCAAACGTTACACGCCGCGGCGCCGCTCGACGTTATCCGGAAACTCTCGTGAAATTCCCGCGGATGCGGCGAGGAGCGCGGCGTGTGCACGCCAGTGAAAAACAGAGGGAGAAAGAGAGAGAATATACGAGAGAATCTGGTCTGTTTCCCGTCTTCGACGCCGTGTTCCACGCGACTGATCCGAATATTACGGCCGAGTGTGCTCTATTCGTCTAGTACCTCGTAATTTATGTTCACAATCAGACCAGTATCCGTCGCTGGTGCATTACATACAAGCGTACACACTGGCGTACACGCATGCGAAGTGACACGCCAACACCATCTCGCAACTCTGTACACGGATAACGCTTTGAGACAAATATTGCGCGACAACGCTCTGACTTTGATATTGATCGAGCCTGTCCATCGGATGGCATCGCCACGAGCAATTAGCTCGCCATAAAAACAACGAGCCGACGTTACGGTGGGTGAGCTTTTTAAAGGTCCTATTAGCTCAGTCATAACGTACGTTCAACGATGACATCTTTGACGATCAAATGCTGAATACAACAGCGAATTACGCGGACGATTGTACGAACGATTGTTTAACGTTTCATATTAAGCATTTGTCGAGTTCGGAGCAGTATTGTTCGACTCCAAATAGTCTTAACGATCTAGATTACTTTTCGACTAACCTCTCGACCGACGTAATATTACATTTTCTTTTCCATTGAATCAGTTCAGCTACACTTGAATTCAGAAGTAACCGCAGTGTACCTTGAGCGTCACAAATAAACAGTATGACGCGTGAATAATCCGTCGATTGTTGAAAGGTTGATGCAAACAGTTTCACAGAGGCTTGTAAGTGTATTACTTTCTTGGCGTAGCGGATTCAACGAGACGCGCGCATATTTTACCGGTATGCCCAGGAATGGCCATTATTAATCCAGCTCATTATGTGACACACACTGACGTAGGACTGTTGTACGACGTATTTATGGGACCTATAGAGACGACGTCGGGATTAAACAGAATTAATTGGTCTTCCAGAAGTTTAAACGCCCGGGGCAAAGTGTCCGCGTCTCACGTTTCGCATTTTACATATTTCAAACGGTCGATGTTGAATATACGTACGTCCACGATTTTCGACTCCGTTGCGCCCTGCATATCCCGGATTCGCATATTTCTCGCTGTAACGCTAAACCGCGCGAATGTGACACGCGCAACAACTGCGCCATCAACATTTTATCCGCGGATCTCGAAACTTTAAAGCCTCATAACGTCGTGAAAAATGGGCATGGCCAAGGCGAAATAAAAAGCGTCGCCAAGACGAGAGCCGCAACATGGTCATGCAAATAGCTTTACACGCGTCCCTATCGCAATGCACGTAACGACACGGCTCTTGATGCTGGACCAAGACGTACGCGTAAATTTCGCCCTGTCAACTTTTCGCTCGTGACTGAAAATTACTCGCCTTTCTGCAACGTCGTGTGAAAAGCCAGCCCGAAACTTTCGACGAGGGCAAATTTGGCAAGAACCGAAGATCTTTTAGCTTACGAGAGAGTTAACTATTTTCGAATACTTTGTACTTTAAACGATTTTAGATATTGAATGATAAACAAATAAGTTTAGTGTCAAGTCCCTTTAGTCTTATTCTAAACCAGTGGTTCTATAATTCAAAAAGCCTAATTAGGGAGCAGTTGATGATACATTGCACAACGCGCAAAAGTTAAATTTTCATTTATGGAAATGCAAAAAATTCACTGTTTGAATTGTGGAGCGTGGGAAGCACAGCTTTAAACAAATAACATTCGATCGATCCAACGATACGAGAAAGATTTACGTTGGACAATGCTCGCCAGCGTTATCGTTAATAATATACGTGGCCGAATTTCGCCAACTGGAGATGGAAGTTTCTGGCAGCAACATATGGAATAGCTCTGCCGAAGTTTCACGCGGACAACGCCCGCGCAGAAATGAATAAATCAGCAGAACAGAACGGAGCAACGTCTGAGTTAAAAGTTAGTCAACCGTGGTCTGTCTGTTGTTCTTGAGATGAAGATCTCCTGCGGGGGATCGTTAATTACATCCAATTGTAGCTCTATTTCTTTTCCCAGTTGTGGCGCTTAATTCGATAAGAAAGGCCATGCATAAGAAAGGCGAAGCGTTGATGGCCGTTTTATAATGTATAATCTCCCTATATCACTTATCGTATTTTATTTAACGTTAATCGCGAGCAAAGTAATTACCAACGAATATACAAAGTTACTTTGTTTCAAATAAACAACTGACTCAATGTTTTAAGACACTGAAAAACGGACTTTCCAAACGATCACCTAACAACATCATTTCTGGAATGAAATCCAGAATTCTAAAATCACTGTAAAAAACAATCTCACGTGTCCAGAGAAATAACACGTTGAAATAATAAAAGACAAGACACGAGATCTCTAAAAGCTTTTTCTTCCCAGCGCAATTAATTGTAATTAAAAATTACAAATCTTTATCTTCAATTAAATACTTTAATTTAAAGCGATCGATGCATAATTCGCGAGTAGTAATTACATAATTTTTCAATTGTCCGTGCCGAAATACGTACAACGCGTGTCAGGGATTCAAAGTCAACTCACTCTCAAAGAGACAGTTAATTAACTTTCGAATTTGACAGCGAGTTATTGAGAAAGCGAAATCATACTGACTGCGTCCCAAAGTAGCGGGAAGCGTTGTATTTCTTATCGATCAACATCGAACAACATGATCGTTTCAGCAAACAACAACATCAGGTCAGGAAAGTTCATAACTGTATGATTAATGACGTCAACGATAATCTAATATATGCATAGAGAAACGTTTAATTTATTGAACGATCGATCAGAAAATAGCCTATTTCCCAGTGATTTCGAATAATACACGTGAAAGTATCTTTCATAATCTTTTAAAAACACCAGCTACGGCAAATTTATTTATTCCGTTGTTCTTTGGTACTTTATTAAATTTGAAACATTGCATTTCCTACATTTTAGACTCGCCAATTTGCTTCACCAAATGCGAAAATATTCATTAGGCAGATTTACGTTATAAAAGGCGAAGTTTAAACTGAAAAGTGATTAAAAATCGCTAAGTATGCCCAATAATTACCGGCAGAAGGACGATAACCAACCACAGGATAACCGGTCGTTTCGGTAAAAACTTCACTCTTTAAATAGCAACGATAGTAAACGTCGCGTCTCGACGATGAGACAAACGATTCGCTTGATTTTTTTTTTGAAAATTTAACCTGGAACTTCTTCGGACTTGCGGAACAACGGTTTTTCTTTTATTAAAACGTCACGACGCGTGACGTTGCGAGCTCGGATATCGGCGTCATTTCGAAAGGGAATCAAAACGCGAATTCAGCCAACGACTGTCTCTCTCGTAACGTTAGTCGACCTTCTGCATTGTCAGCAGCAAACGCGTGTAATTTCATCGCCTACTTCGTATCATTCGAGTCGAACCGGGTGTAAGTTGCAGGTGCAACGTTCCACTCAAAGATAAAACACTATTGCGCGAATAATTCCGTTCGGACAAACTTCCAAGCGGGATACGGACTAATTTTGTTATCGGCCGAACGATTCCTCCCGCGTCTGACCGAAGAGTGTTTTCTACTGATACTGTCGCGCAATGATTTACAATGCGCCTTTCAGATTTACAACGCAACGTAAAGTAACGTTGATAAATACGCGGTGTCTCATTTTCGGTGTAACGAAGAGCAATCTCTCTATTTGTTGTTAACCCGATTCATTCGGTATTAAGCGTGTTCAATGAAACATGTCGGACAATTGATATCAACCGTGAGAATTGGAGACAACTCGAAATTACTCGATGTTGGCTTCGTCCCTTCCAAGATAAATACTCTTCTCTGTAACTTTCGATAATTACGATAATGGATGCTCCTTGAAGTTCGTGAACGATTGGCGAACTGAGATTTAAACGTGATAGCAATCGATTAGCATTCTCGTAAATTGTTCAATTGCTTCGGATAATACGTCAAAATCTCGATCGAGGTACTAACGAGTTTGTATATTTCTCGCGCGGCTCGCGCGATTCCGATAATTACGTTCCGTAATATTTTATTAAATTATCGGTAATTGAAGCCACGATGCGTACAGCGGACCTTTTCAAGCTGTCAGAAGAATAACTAGCAAACTTAATCAAATTTCCGGCCAATGAGGATTGAAGAGTAATTTGCAGGTACCTAACGTCGGTCGCAGGTAAAGCCCGCGATATCGATCGATGATCTATCGCACGGGAATTGTGATTTATCATTGAAATGGCAAAGTGTAAGTATACATGACGATCATCGAGTGTACAATCGACGGCGGCTCGCAGTTTTATTTGAGCTGCGAAAATTCGCGGAATAATCGAGAATAATTAACATAAATGGTAATCCAGCCGGTTGAGCTCGTTCATTGAAAATTTCTCTTATTTCAAGTTCAACTAACGTAATCACAGAGTTTGTAATTAATGCGCGCCATCGCCGGAGGATCTCAGGGGTTCGTTTCATCCAATTTACCAGGGACAAGAAGCCAGCTGGTCGCAACTGCCGGTCACGTTTACGCGACGCATCGTATCGACTCGATTTTCACTCTCGCACTGCACGTTTTCACTACCCGACACCCGGCTCTTTATTCGCAAGTACGTAATACGAGGAGTTCGATCGAATCGTTTGACATCCGTATCCCTTAATCGACTTTACTTCGATATAAGGAGGAACGATTCCTATCTGTTTACGGCGACGAATATCTATTGTTGCACGTCGGATAACAATTCGTACGAAACTCTATCGAAAATCACGGCAGAACCGGTCGGCCGGAGTAATTTGCACTCGAATCGATACCGCGCAGTTATTTAATTTGCTGCAGATGATATGCCGGTGGAAAAGTGTGCCGAGGGAAAACGTACGCGAGGGAACACAGGTAGGTGTTCGGGGCAGGTGAGAGAGAGATGCGAGGCCATCTGTTAGTTTCAGAATAAAGTAGCCGACGCAGGTCGATCGTAACAGAACCTCCAGGTAGCGCTTACGGCGAAGGAATCACCGGCGAGAGAAAGTATACGTTGAAAAGCAATGGTGCAATCGATGCGCGTGCATTTAAACTTGACACTTGCCAGCGCATGTCCCTCGCGCGCCAGTGAAACCGGTTCGCCGGTTGTCAGACACGTAACCGATTACGCGCTCGTCAATGCGACCGATTTCGAGGGAAATCGTGCCACGTTCATTTCAAAGGAACATCGCCTCTTTCAGTAGCGGGTAATTACCTTCGTTGTTACGTGTTTGGAGAAAATTGGATTTCGCATGATACTTGCATTATATTTATCGAAATTGGTACTGGTACGGCTATTGGCCGTACAATGTTTCACTTTGAGACGTTCGAATTAGAGTACGTTTTATATTAATGGCTTCTTCGACGTAAATGGGTTAATAGCTTTTTTCGAGAAAATGACAAACTGTATCGACGTTACGTGGTAAAAAGTACATGACTGCGTTCAAAGGAATGTGAGTGTTCTTAAAAACCTTTCAGTAAAATCTTCTGATAAAAATTGATTCATTGAAATTGAACAGCGGCGTTAGATTGAGTTGGACTACTTGATTCTTGCACCACTGAGATATGCATCAAATAATTATTAGGCTGACATTCCAAATAATGAAGTTGTATCGTTTCCATTTGTATATAAAGAAGAATCTTTATCAACGATAAAACGACTAATTACTTTGTCAATTTGATCAAGAACTTGTCAAATGGATAGTAATTCCTGCATACAATCGAAATTCATAGGCTTCGTAGGTTTCTATGAATTTCCGATAGATTTGAGAATCAAACAGCCACCTGTCGCGTAAATTCCGATCCTTTGAAGATTAATATCATTTGCATGGGAATACGTATGTAATTGGTTTAATGTTACGTATCAAATCTAAAGTCAAACTCTCCGATGGCGATATCCGTCAAGTGCTCTTCCGATGACACGTTCATCGTGTTCTATCTATCAAACCAAGTGGTAAAGAATGTTCATTTGAACGTGAATTGCTATCGGAAATTTTTACGAAAACCACGCAGAGAAAGAGGTGTATTAATATCAAGTTGAACGTTTGCACAGTTGCTATTAAAAAGAAAAAAAGAAAGGATCCTTTAGAATCCTATTAAGTATCTCAAAGAATTATACGCAAGAGCTTCAAAGAAATATATTCCGCGGATTAGTTTTTATACCGCGGAGAACATTAGTATTTGGGTGCTCGTTCGAAAGCAGCGAGCACAAGTGAGAATGAGAGGGAACGCCGTCTGATATTTAGGAAATGCCATTTCCAAAGATTAATAATTCCAAAGCTTTTGCAGCCACCGCGAATATACGTGAAATATAAAATTAAATTACATGATAAGTCGATACGTGATTCGGCTCTCTCTTTTCTTTCTGTTTCCTTTTCCTTCTTTTTTTTTTTTTTTTTA
>NIPQ01092191.1:0-11737 GCA_002806875.1 Lepidotrigona ventralis hoosana | reverse complement strand
GTGACGTTGCATTCAAAAAGTTTACGCACAATTTATACTTATTTATCTTTAATATCAAGAATTTAAATTTAAAACTGCAATTGGAACTACAATTTGTTTTTTTTTTCTTCTTCTTCTTTTCGAAATCGTAATTCGTGTCTCGATATTAGAAGCTATGGGGTTAGTATCAGAAATTAAAGCCGATCGATCGAGTTTGAGATTCGAAGAGAGAGAGGTATGTTCCAAAATAAAGTAAGGGAACGATGGAATCCGTGCCAACGTCGGCGATTAACCCGGAAGGGGTTGAGCCGAAATCACACGGTGACTTATCGCGATGGATTTCTGTTGGTTCTTCTACAGTGGACGGCAGACGAAGCGGGAAACGCGCGCTAAAAGGGAGCCAGCCGAGGTCCATATTAACCCGGAAGGGGTTGAGCCGAAATCACACGGTGACTTATCGCGATGGATTTCTGTTGGTTCTTCTACAGTGGACGGCAGACGAAGCGGGAAACGCGCGCTAAAAGGGAGCCAGCCGAGGTCCATGACCTGAGATTCAAAGAGACGAAAGGCAGAAAACGAAAATCGTTACGCGGTCTTGTGCGTCGTATTACGACTATTATTACGCGCGCGTGTACACTATGCCCCCAGATCGTCTAAATCTGCGTGCTCGCCATAAACTTTCGAATGCTCGTTCTCCGCGCGACGGTGTCCACTCTCACCGGGATTGCGTAACCCAAGGGGAGAGAATCCACCGCGATCGTCTCGTTTAAACTGTAACTTCAAATAATTGTTCTGTACGAGTCATTGAAGAAATGGAAATTGAAATGGGAAATCGAGAAACTTGAAATTTCGGCCTTGATCGATATTGTAAATTGTAATAATTGGTCAAATCTAGAAGCTTGCTTTCTCTCTTTTACTGGATCTTGTCATGTTCTGCCCCTGTAGTTTTGTTATTTCTCCTCTTACGATTAGACTGCAATTTTATATTTTTATAAACGCGATGGAAGAAATTAATAAGAAAGTTTAATCTAAAATTTAAGTACAATAAATGTGCAGTTTAGTTATACGTAAAAGAAATTCAGAAGGTTCAGCAGAATGTTTAACGTGTCTACTTGTCCTCTGTTATTCCCGAAAACGTACGACAAGCCGGTGACGTCAGCTACAAGCTCGTCAACAATTAATCTCTGTACAATTAGCCGTTGTTGAATTCCAGATCACCTGGCACAGAAATGCCGAGCCGGTGCACGCGGGTTCGAGATTCTCTTTCGTCCACGAGGGCAACTTCTACTGTGTCGACGTGGCACCTGTCACGATCGAGGACGAAGGACACTGGACCTGCATGGCGGAAAATCGTGGAGGGCGATCATCCTGCACCTCCAGACTTACCGTCATCGGTAAGAACGCGTCTTCTCGACTCACACTGAATACTCGATAAAATTACGAGAGTGTCCTGGGCTTCCGGAACTCGATTCGTACCGGCTGACTATAGTCTTATTATCGAAAATAGATGCAGCCCGTGCGTGGATGGCATTTTGGGATTTAGACGAAGAAATAGCGAATTGTACAATAATTAGAAAGAGATTAGGAAATTTCCATAATAATTATAATTTTTAATACTTATAATATTTATATTATCCTTTTACTGCATTTTATTTTATTTTATTTATTTTATTAATATAATATATATTTTTTTATTACATCTAAGTAGGATGAAATTTAAACATAGAAATATATTTGAAACCACGATCTCTTTAGTTTGTAATTTCTTCTAATGGAAAATTTTTTCTAAATATAGTTTCATAGAATCTCTTTTTCAATACAAAGCTCTTTGAAACAAAGTTCCAGTACAATTATTTATTGGGTGTTAAGAAGAAAATTTTGAATAATCTTTAATAATAATAATAATTTAAATAAATCTTCAAATAAATTTACAACATACATTAATAATATAATTTTGATATATAATAACAATATCGAATTATCTTTTTATATATCAAGTTTTTAATAATCAACAATCCTTCTTTTATTCAATTTATCATCTAAACTTACGTCTAAAATTACTAAAATTTTTTTTCAGGATGAAAATCTCTTCTCAAATATATTCTTCTTTTACTTTAGATAAGTTTAACTTACTTCTGCCTTTCTTTTTCTTTCTCTTTTACCAACCTACAGTTCCAAAAGCCTATAAAAGACCAGAATTCGTGGAGGAGCTGCGTGCCCTGCTCACGGAGACAGGCACAGTGTCCCTGGAGTGCAAAGTAGTTGGTGTACCTACTCCAGTGCTAAGATGGTTCAAGGACGATAAAGAGATCAAGGCTGGTGATGTCTTCGCTTTGACTGCCAACCCCGATGATCCAACCTCCCTTGGCATTTATACCTGCGAGGCAGTGAATTGTATGGGAATCGCTTACTCTTCTTCGAAAGTAAATCGATTCATTAATTCACAACAGTACAAAAATTGAAGAGTCCTTGTAGAAAACACTATAAATGTCAAACAAATAAGTTTTCAGTCATTGCTAAGTACAGTTTGTTTGGAAATAAAAATAATATGTTACATTGATATATTACTCTGCGTACGAATAATCTAGGAACAAATAGAATTAACATCTACAGTGTTTGCAAATTTGAATAAATGGTGTCTTCTTCCTTTTGAAAAATTTATTATGTTTGACACCGTCAGTGTTTTCTAGGACTTTGTCAATTAATAATATTGCTCTTGAAGATGTAGACGAAATTAATTTCTTAGGTACACGTGGTTGGAAAAGGAAGTAGGGAGGGTTCTTTAAAGCCAGCAGATTCCATGACACCGTCGGGTCCTCTTCCTATTTTCACGAAACTTTTGCAAGACGAATGTTGCAGAATCGGGGACACTCTCCGGCTTTCTTGTCAAGGTATTTTTCTCTTTTATTTTTTTCTTGCTCATTGTAATAACTAAAACAATTATGCAATTTAAAATTTCTACAATCGTAGACTGAAGAAATGTAGAAACGTCGAATATTCTACTTTCTATATTTAACATATTATTACTATGTATTGTGCGCATATTCTACGTTCTTGCGTCATCTTTAAATTTTTCATCAAATGCGTAAAAATCTACAGTTTAATATATATGAAGTAATCATCATTCGCTGTTACAAACTTTATTGTTCGATTCGTTACAACAGTCCAAGTACCACCATGGCCGAAAGCAATTACGTGGTACAACAAAGAAGGACGTATCGAACCGAGCGAGAAGTACCATGTAATGGAAGATGGTCTTGGTGGATATTTTATAGAGGTATATCCTGTAGAAGCTATGGACGAGGGTGAGTGGAAATGCGTCGCCACGAGCGCCGAAGATATGAAACAGTTTACTACTTGCTACGTTGCAATGTCCAGTAAGTGAAAAGAAATATCTTTAAATTGATTCAACATCAAAAAATATCCTTTTTAGTTTCAACCTGATTATTCTACATTTACGTATATTGATCTTTAAAAAAATTTTATCGTTAAAAAAATTTTTCAAATCGCAAAATTGATCCAAAGTAGTTTTATAATATTGGAAATTTTTTTATAATCCAATATATTAGCTATTATAATGCTACTGTAATACTATATTAATAATATTATTAGCTTATTAACCATATCAGATCGCGTAACTAATCTTTTATTCATCAAGTTCCAAAGAACTACAGGAAACCACGGTTCATGGAAAGCTTGAAAGCTGTCCTAACGGAGGAAGGTTTGGTATCCTTCGAGTGCAAGGTCGTAGGATTCCCCACGCCTTTGCTGAGGTGGTTCAAAGACGGCCAGGAACTAAAACCAGGAGATGTTTACCAATTAACTGGTACCAATTCCTTAGGTATCGATCGCACAACCTATAATTCTAAATGTACAACAATTTATCGAATATTTAATTCATTTGCTTCTTTGATGTCTGATTTTTTTAACAGGCTCCTACTGTTGCATTGCAAGGAATTGTATGGGAGAGGCAAAGAGTACAGCCGAATTAACGATCGAAGATATACAAAATCAATTGAACGAGGAAGAACGTTTGCAACTTCTAAGCACAAATCAACCGCCCACTTTCATCAAAGGCCTTAGGAGTTGCGAAGCGAGAATTAACGAAAACTTTCGATTTACGATACAAGGTAATAATGCAGAATTCGTAATTTCCGTCAGAAATTTTAAAATGCCAGTGTTTTCGAGATTAGAATGCAATCGAAATTCCATTATTCAAATTGGACTGAGAACTGAAAAATGTTACGATTCTATCTAATTTTAAATTAATAGTTGTTTCACGCCATTGGTGTCAATATTTGAAAATTTATGTAATATTATTTCTAATGCGGTGAAGGAAAATTTGTTTCCTTTCCTCAACTCGGTACAGATGGAACGTAAACTTCAACTATGAAATTGATTGAACTCTTGAGAAGATCAAACTCTTGAATTCACGTAAAAGTCTGTAATTGAAGTGTCGAACGAATGTAAATTGTGAAACTTGTGTTTCTAAATCATCGTAGTCAGTATTTCCCCCGAGCCGAGCCTAGCTTGGTACAGAGACGACATGCCAGTGGAGGAGAACGAGAAATACCAGATCGTCAAGGAGAGCCTTGGCACTTGGCACCTCGACGTGAAAACGCTCGAATTCGTCGATCAAGTGAGTAACCGTTCACCGAAAATAACAACAAGAAACATCCGGTAGAGAATCGATCGAATAAGTTTCACTATGTTTCACTGTGTTAATTCAGGCCGAGTGGAAGTGCGTGGCTTCCAACGATCACGGTCAAAGCGTCACTTCCTGCTTTCTCAAATTAATCATTCCCAAGCATTACAAGAAGCCGAAGTTTCTTGAAAGTTTGCGCGCCATATTGTCGGAGGAGGGTGCAGTGAACTTGGAGTGCAAAGTGATCGGTGTGCCTCAACCGATTCTCAAGTGGTACAAAGACGGTGTCGAATTGAAGCCAGGAGACATTCATAGGATCATTTCTGGACAAGATGGGACATGTTGTTTAGGGACTTACACTTGCGAAGCGACCAATTGTATGGGTACTGTCAGCAGTTCTGCGTCTCTCCTTGGCTTTGAAGGTACTTTCATCAATGTAATTTTAATATATAATTATAATCGATAATTTAATTTTATTACAGTTATCCTTAATATTAATTTTTAATGATCATAATCAAATCGTGAAATAATAATGCAACAGTATTTTTAATCTAATTTTAATATAATTATCCTTAATATAATTCGAATGTCATTTAATTATTACAATTAAACACGTGACAGTGTGAAAAATGTAATTTATGTTGATACAATTTATATGCTGATTTAACAAAACACGATAGGCTTTTTACGACTGTTAGAAATCTACGAAGCATATTCAAAATATTGTTTTGTCAGATAAATTCCCCGTTCGAAAAGAAGCAAAGGAACTACAGTCACCAAACGGTCACGAACTTGCTAGGAATCTGTCACTTTCAACGATTCACGAAGAGAGAACGTCACAATTGTACGATACGCCGCAAACCGATCATTCCGTCACGTTAGACGATCGAGGAGAAGTATCCTTCAGTTTCGATGGTAAAGAAGTTTCTGTCAGTTTGTACGAGACACCTGATCTCACTGAAGAAGAAGCTCTTCAGATCGTCGAGATGTATGCTGATCAGTTATCCGAACATGTAACAGGTAAGTCAATTCCTTCTATTTTCGTTTTTCTTAGTTGTAAGATATTAGTTATCTTCTTTTGTGGAGAGGAAAATTTATTTAAACAAATAATCCAAATCGACGAATGAACAAAATTTTAGAAGAAATTTAGATAGAAATTTTATTTTTGAATTAAATAAAATGTTATACATATTGTATTATATTTAATGAAATTGATTTTCACATTGAACGAGATGTTATATTCAGGTATTAATATCGTCTATAATTATATAATTTTATATATCATAATAAAATTATATTTTTTTAAATGNTAGAAATTTTATTTTTGAATTAAATAAAATGTTATACATATTGTATTATATTTAATGAAATTGATTTTCACATTGAACGAGATGTTATATTCAGGTATTAATATCGTCTATAATTATATAATTTTATATCATAGTAAAATTATATTTTTTTAAATACAAAGTCATATTACAATATGATTATAATATATATACAATGAAATAATAAAATATTGTATTATAATATATAATATAACATAATCATAATCATGTAATTTTCTTAACATTTCTACGTCCCTTGAATTCTCACAACGATGAGGGAAACTAACATAATTAATTGTAATCTCCACACCTCCAAATCTTCTTTCACAGAGCACAACGTGATCGAACTTCCGCCAATGCGGTTCGTCAAAGAGTCCTCGAACTCCGGAAACCTGTTAATGGAAGCAGTGGTGATCGACGTGTCCCCAGATTACTTCGTGAGTGCGGAGGAAGGCGACGATCTTCGCACGGAAGCCGATTTCGAAGACATGTCCATCATGGACGACATAACTCGCGTCTTCTCCTCCCCGGATCAAGACTCGCGCAGTTCGTTAAAAAGATCCGCCAGATACAGCTTGGACGAGGACGACAAACCACCGGCGAGGCCTCCGCGAAAGAAATCGAGCTCTTCTTCTAAGAGCGAGAAGAGCGAGAGGAGTCAAAAGATGGAGTCGGAAAGCTTCCACAGCGCTCAGAGGGACGAACCGTTCTCGCCGGTGTCGCCAATGTCCCCGGTCTCTTCGTTGAAGCAAGACGACAGCGACACGTTCGCCGATGCGCTGTCATCGGCAAGGCTCTCGATTTCGGAGAACCAAGTGCAAAAGCTGTACGAGGACGGACGCGAGAGGAAGCGTAGTCTCAGCGGAGAGAAGACAGCTGGCTCGAGCATAGACGATGGGATCGGTGGAGATTCCTCCTTCGACTCTGTCACTGGTGCCCCGAAGAGGAAGAAACACCGGAAGAAAAAGCACAAGAGGGAGAAAGGTAGTTCGGAGGAGTCGTCGATCGGCAGTGAAATCGATGGGAAACGAAGGAGGAGCGGATCGGCGAACGTCAACACTGAAATGCTTCAGCGTATCGAGTCTATAAACAAGACCGAAGAGCCGTACGTGGAAGACGTGGCTGACAAATCCAGCGAGAAGAAACAGACCACCAGCGAGTCGGACAGATCTCTGTCGAAAAGTAATAAGGAACGATTATTGGACAACATGAAGAGACTGAAGGGACCTGTTCTCGTAGTAAGGGACACGTTAGTGAGCATCGATAACCTCGAGACCAGATTGAACAGTGGCAGCGAGGAGGAGTGTAGAACGACCATAACGGAGAATATTATTAAGCCTATACAAATTTTATGCGAAGAGGTGTCTTCCATCGAGTCGAAAGCGCTGAAGAACGCCGGTGACAGGTCGTTGAATCAAACTGTTCGAATCTCTCTGTTGGAAGCCATCGGTGGGCCAACGGAGGAGCTTCTCCGCGGAATGGAACTGATAGAACGTCAAGAGAACGTGAAGACTCGCAAGATGGATTTGATCGCGATCTTGGAGAGTCTCACGGACCCCGTGGACGAGATTCTAATGGGAATCACAAAGATCGAACACGAACTGACGGGGCGAGCGATCGGCGAGAAACCGGTCGCCTTGATTCGAATGATCTCCGCGGTTTCTAAGCTCGATGAGAACGTTAGAAACGTTTTGGCCGCGGATAAACGAGCTGCGAGATTGGTCGCGAATTTGGAAGAGATTCTTAACACGTTAGACTTCTTTTTGAACGACGTTTCCGTGGATCCATCTAGAGGAACGATAGAAACTGTGGACACTGTGGTGGTCGAGTCTCTCTCGAGATCTATAGATGACATGGCACGAGCTCTCGGTCGTACTTCTACGACAAAGGAAAACGTGGATGGTGCTTTGAACATTGTGGAAGTACTCGCTACTCCGACGCGCGAGTTGAAAGCGAAACTGGACACTCTGAGGTCCGCTTTGGAAACTTACGAGACGAAAGGCATCTTGTCCGAACATCGAACGAAATTGATCGAGTCGCTTCAAGCTTCCGTCGGGCAGACTGTTGGTGAGATTCAGAGAATGAAGGAGAAGAAGCCAGCCAATGAGGATCAAGGAAGAACAATGGCGGAGGAACCGAAGCAGGATATTCTGAAGGAAGTGAGATCGAGTCTCCAAGAGGCATTGAAATCGTACGAAAATGTGGCTGGCACTCTAGATCCTCGACTATCCAGCATCTTCGACCGAGTCGACGAGATGTACCGAAGGCTGAGAACACCGCAGAAACGAGAGATCGGCCTGGAATCTCTGACGAGTCTGGAAGGGCCTCTTTATTCTCTCCAGTGCGCTCTAACGTCAATTTCCATCGCGGAAAATTCCGAGACGATATTTAAACTGCTCGAACCTGTCGTTTCACAATTAAAGTCGACGATAACGAATTTGAATGAGAACTCGTTGCAACCGATACTGGAAATGGTTAGCAACATCGAAGGGATCGTTCGTCGAACAGATAACGAACTGGAGGAGAGTGCGTCTTCCAGGTCGATGCAGGAAGAGCCACAGAATTTGATCGACAGAATCCTGGATCCACTGATAGACGTTCAGTCAGCGTTGAGCACTACTCTGCAGAGCATGGAAGACGTCGACTCTGTTACGAATGGAGCGACAAGCTCTCAGAAATTCGCCTCGTCGGAGATAACTGCTTGCCTGGTAGAACTCAGGCAGTACGTGTCCGATGCTGCTCACACGGCCATGACTCTCAGAGAGGACGAAACGTTGGACAGTTTGATAGATCTGAAGGAACCACTGTTGGATCTGCAGGCTGTTCTTGCCTCCAAGGAGAGAAGTTTCCAGGAGCTGCCTGTGATTCGTAAAATACCAATCACGATAGAGAAATTGAAGACCGTCGTGTCGAAAGTATTGAAACACTCACGATCGCAGGAGACGATCAAACGGACGAATGATCTGTGGAAAACGTTGGAAGACGTTGAAACCCAGTTACCAAAGACGATAGCTCAGTTAGCGGAGGCTGAGGAGGCGGCGAAACACATTCTGGAGCGTTTGAACGTGGACCAGAGTCTCGGCAACGTTCACTTCGCTCTGGCTTCAGTGTTGGAAAGACAAGAGAGGAGTTGTCCCTCGTACGCTTCGAGTTTGACGATCTGTATAGAGGATCTGAGACAGAGTATCGGATCTTCGGCAGTGGCGATTGCCAATTTGAAGCATCCGGTGGACGAGAAGATCGTCGAACAGATTTCCCTGTTGAAAGAGAGTCTGTTGAGTCTGCAGAGGTCTCTGCTGACTCAAGAACACGAGCCAGAAGAGGAACAAATATTGAAGGATCTGACGAATCCAGTTGAGAAACTGAAGAGTCTGGTTCGGGCTATGGTAGACACGGAGGCAAGGACGGACGTGCTTCTTCCAGTTTTGGAACTGCTCGAAGAAATAGAGAAAGACACGCCGCTCATCGCGAAGGAGGCGTCGAAGAAAAAGGCCAAGAGAGAAGCGGAGAAACTCATTCCGAAGAAGGAAGAACCGAAGAAAGAGAAGGTTCGAACGTTTGGTTTAGCTGACAAAATCTCCCAATCCTTGGACCCTATGAAACACTGGCTGTCGACTACGTCCGAGGAAAGCACGAGAGACGAGGAAGAGTCTGCTTTGAGCTCGACCGTGGACGAACTGAAGAGAGACGTGAACAGAATTGCCATCGAAACGTCGTACTCCGAGCCTCCGAGTGACGAAAATCTGATAGAAGCTTTGGTAGATCTTCGCGAACCATTGACGAGATTGCGAAACGCTATAGCAATGTATCACGAGCCAGCGGACTTGGCAACTCTAGAAGGACTGGGCAGACCGATGAAACATCTTCTACAGACCATCATGGACGTTCTGAGGGACCACGCCGAGGAAGAAGCTCTTCAACCTATAGTGGACGTCGTGGAAGAAATTGAAAACCAAATACCAATCTCCATCAAGGAGGCTCTCTACAGGAAGGAACTGAAAGAAATGGTTAAATCGCTCGAGCGAGAGAAGACGGGAGTGACAGCCTCTCAAGAGACCGTGCAAGAAGAATCTATCCCTCGAGAGGCTATCGCTCGCGAGAGAGAAGAGATCACAGCGCACACCTCTCAAGAAACTATCCCCGAGGGAACTCTGGCGGAAAGCACGACGATGTTGCCTGAGATACAGTTTACCGAATCAATGACAGAGCGAACTGCAGTCGAAGAGATCTCCGAGAGAACAGAACAGTTGATTACAACGATCGAGGAGTTGCCAAAGGGAACGGAAGATGTGAGAAAGACGAAGAGAGAGGAAGAAGCCAAGAGTTTGATCGTTTCTCTGTCCAAGACGCTGGAGGATGTTCAAATGGATATAACAGGAATTTTGGAAGATTTCGAGGAACCCACCACTGGAACTACCACGATTCCTGTTTCCATATTGGCTAATTCGTTGGAGGAACTCAGAAAGACCGTCTCCGGTATGAGAGTGATGACAGTGAGTTACGGAAGATCGGCAGGTTCTTACGAAGAAATAGTCCGCGAAACAATTTCCGTGCTGAGAAATCTTACGCGACCTTTGAACGATCTTCAGAAGATTCTTCAACAGTCGCATCAACACGGAGCTCAAGAGCTGGTAATTCTGAACCATTTGATTCAACCGCTGGACTTGATCGAATCCGAGGTGATCAACCACGCGGTCCGGAAACTCGATGGAAATTCTAACGTGAGGGAAAATTGCGAACCAATTTTGAATCTTCTTCGAGACGTCAAAGACACGATACCGATCGTCGTGAAGGACATTCATTCTAGGCAAGAGCTTCTCGGATCTCTTCGTGAGATTTCGAAACCGTTGGAAAACATCGAGGAACGAATGAAGATGCTCGAGACCCAGGCCGAGGAGACTCTAGAGACGGACGTGGCCAGAATTTTGGTAAAGCCACTGGAATACTTATTGAACACGATAACAGTGACATCGCAGGAGCTCGAACTGTTGGACCAACGCAGAGCGATCGTGGTCGAACTTCGAACTCTCGTCGAGCCACTGGTGGAGTTTTTGAGCAGTCTGTCAGTGGTTCAGAGTAGCAGGAAGAGTTTAGTTCCAGAGTCGGCCCTATTAGACGAGAGGCGAAGTGTTATTTCAAAGTCTGTCGAAGGTTTGCAAAGGCAAGCTTCGATCGTTTTGGAGAGGATTTGCAACTTGGAAGGGGCGACGTTGTTCGAGGGTGCACTGAGCTCGTTGAAGAACGCCACTCTTTCTGTTCAGAAGCAAATTGGCAGGACTGATTACTCGAGAAGATCCAGCAGCGTCGAATTCACTCTTCAGTACAATCTTTCGAGCTCGTTTAATCATTTGAGGAATACAATCGCAACTTTGGACGAAAGCGTGGAGAAACCGATTCACGAGGTCATCACCAAGTCGCTGGAAGCTTTGCAGAAGCAAATCACCCTGTCTCAAACACATTTCATGCAAACGATCAACGAGCAACCAGTAGATGAAGAGGCTATCGTGGAAGGATTTTTGTATCCGACTAATCAGCTAAGGTCAGCTTTGAACACACTGAGAGAGAAGATCGATCAGAAAACGATACCATCGATTTCGGTCCGATCTGTGACGCTTCTTCAGGCTCTGGCCAATTCTACTATGGAACTGGCTTCTTCTTTGTCGCTTCATAAAGTTAGGTTGATAAGAGAGGGTGCTTCCGAGGGCTCCTCACTCGTGGAAACGTTGTCTGCTATGGTGGACGTTTTGGAGAGTGTGAAGGATTCTATAAGGGAGATTGAGAAGGT
>NIPQ01092190.1:5919-26813 GCA_002806875.1 Lepidotrigona ventralis hoosana | reverse complement strand
TGAGCACGACTATTAATATCCATTTGGAAGCCGGCCTTTCTGCCCTCGTCCCTGTTCCACCCGTTCGGCATCGTTTCGTGGGAGATTCGAGTCGGTTTCGTGCATCTCTCTCTCTCTCTCTCTCTCTTTCTCGTGTGCGCGGCCGATGCGTTCGTTTCGTCTTTGTCGCGTGATGGCATGCGGTTGAATTCAAAGGGGGAACGATCAGCAAGAGGGAGGGTGACTTTTCGAGAGAGAGAGAAAGACACGCAGAGAAAAGGGGTTGCGCGCGAATCGATCCGAAAATACCAAACCGGAAATTGCAGTGCCGACTGCGCGCGAGAATACTTTGCAACCGATTCCTGATGGCGAATGGTTTTTTGTATTTTATAGAAATAGAGAAAGAGAGAGAGAGAGAGAGAGAGAGAGAGAGACAGAGAGATCGGCTTGACCGCAGAGTCTACGCGAATTACACTGGAATTAAAATTCAACGCGGAGATCCAAAGGGGAGTCCCCGCGAGTCCTGCGATTTACGATATGAATTTTAAGAGGATCTCGGAGGTTTGCGGAATTTTCAAACTGGCTGCTGCCAAGTGACGGGTCGTTAGCCTTCGAAAGCGGTAAATTGCTCGTGACAGTGGTAAAATTAGATCGACCCGCTGATGCGATCTTTGTGACGATTTCACGTTTTATATTTAGAGATTGTTCGGCCGGTAGTAACATTGTGCGACGACAGATTGTCGTCGCTGCGACGAGCAACGGGGCATGTTTCGCGTTTGCTTGTAGCACAACGTTACGCAAACCGAGGATAACTATAGAGCGCTGACAGTCGGCACGACGTTAGAGGGAACTCGCGTTGCCCGGGGCTTTAATCTTCGCGAAGGTATTCTCCCTTCGCCAGCGAGAAGGAAACCCTGAAGGAAAAGATTTCAGAACGTCGGATGTTGCAGGAATATTCCTCTCTCGTCGGATTATAACGTTCTCGTGTTTTTAATTGCCACGATCTCCTGGCAGCCATAAACGCGTTAATGCCGATGCTCGAGCGCGGCGTAGATTATAATTAAGCTGCGAGCACGCCTTATGAAAAATGTCCTCCGATGTTCGCCCGTCGGAATCCAGGGAACGCCGTGGAGATTGCCAGCGTTTAGAAATTATTATGTCACGCCATAAACTGCATCCAGCCGTCCTATTTCTCAGCTTAATGACCTCTCGGATAAGATTAATTCATTAACAGGTTCCTGCTAATAACTACGATTCATTCGATCGAGCCAGGGGAAAATGGGAACGCAGGTAAGAGGGAGCGTCGATCGTTTCAAGCGGCGTTTTCAAAGACTAAGGGGATGCGCATTCGAGGTTTTGCGCATCAATCAATGTACATGGAAAAATGTGAAAATTGTTGAGTATGCGAAAAAGTTCTTCTACGAAAATATCTTTACATTTACATTAGTTCACGTTTGGTGCGAACGAAAAACACGAAGACACAAAAACTGTCAGATAATTCGCCATTCGTCGTCCGTTATTTCCTCTCCAACGCTTCGAATCGCGCGATGGAAAGCGCGTGGAACAGTCGCATAATTTTTCGCGAAAATATATTCCACCGACTCGGTTTCCCCTCGGAGGTGGTAACGAACTTTCGGAAACTAGCCAAGATTTGCATAGCATTACTCGGTAAACAGAGAAAGAGATAGAGAGAGAGAGAGAGAGAGAGAGAGAGAGAGAGGGTGGGCGACGTTTCTAACGGCGTTTTCCCGCGTGTGCCTACGACGACGCGGAGTCGATTTGCATAAATGTCGTCGGCCGAAGAGCGAGCGAAACCAACCGCATCGATATAAACTGCGATTCCTTTGCTCGCGCCTCCTCCCTCCCTCGCCCTTTCATCCGTTTCGCCTGTTGTCTATGCCGCGTTGGAAACGGGACGTAAAGGCGCGCGTCGTTGTTGCCTACCCACGTAAAACCGGAATCGAGGGCTGTATTTTTCGCTCGGCCGAATTTTATCGGCCGATTGGCGAAATTGAATGGAATCTGATGGCGGATAGACGGCCGCCTACATCCGCGTGCCGCTCTTTCTTCTAGCTGGATTCTGCAGGAGGAAACGCGGAGGAAAAAACGCGGGAAGCAAATCGGCGGAAAAGAGGAGCCCGGTTGGACGAAGGACCGACTGTCGATACGCAATTAAACGTAATTAAATTAATTGGGCCAGCGGACAATCAGGCCAATTACCGATACCAATCAACGATCGAGCGAGCTACCTACTGCCATGCCACGGCTACACCCACGGGGCTTTTTTACTCGGATGACAAACCCCATTAATTACAGGTCCGCGGAGCCGACCCTCGGAAATTAGCACCCTCGATGGGCCAAGCTGCCAATTTCACGTCGACCTGCACCGGCCGCTGGACCAACGAATTTACCTATTTTTCTACGAAAATCACTCACCTAGGTTAGGCCAGGTTAGGTCAGGTTAGGTTTAGGTGCTTTCGGTTTTTGGATCGATGTGTACGCACATATTTCTTAAGGATGACGGATCGACGCGCGGCTGCCTGTTTGTGAAACATCTTTGGATGCTTGGATATTAGAGGGCGCGTAGGTGGTGGGAGTAAATTTAATTTCGTAATTAGTTTCATTAGACGTCCAAAATGTTATCAAGCGACTCTACCGAATTAGATCCCTCGGGACCCCCCGAGAATCTGAATCTAATTTGAATTTTCGCGAGTTCGCTGAATTTCCATTCGTTGCCAGCCCGCCAGTCCGTGGCTGTGCGTTCCAGCAGATATTTATAGTTCGCAGCTTTAGAAACGTCACACGTACACTCCAATTTAATTAATTCGCAGTTAATGCAATTGAAACGCGTTTAAATCTATGCCTGCGACAGTTGAAGTGAAATTTTCTTCCGCATATAAATATCATGCGTATTTTACATTCCGCATTACGCTAACCACGGTGAATCGAATGCTCGAAAGTTGATCGATCCATAATTCAACGATACCGTTCCGATCGAAACCGGCGATCGAACTGTATTTAAATGGCACGGGAACGTGCAATTATCACCCATTACTCTAATCAATTTCACAGCTTTCGCAGCTGCGAGACGTTTTTCCCCTACGATTTCCCCGAGCGTTAATCGGGATCGTGGCGAGCGAGCGGACACTTTAGAAACCGGTCGTCGATTACGCGTAATCGAAACGCGGCGCGGAAAGGAGGCTTTAATGCTAATCCGTGAAAATTCATAATTGCACGTTGCCGGATAACGCCGGTGGTTTCGTAAGCGGACTGCGTGCCCCGCGATCGGGTCTGGCGATCAATCGCGATTAAACGATTACAGAGATTGATATCTCAATTGGCGGGCATAATAACGATTTCTGCGTTAGTACACGCCGTTTCCGCGCGAGCGAAATTTCACTTGTCATCGGTGGCACGTAGTTTCGTGCTCGTTTGCCAAGCTAGCTCGAAGCTCTCCGGCTTAATAGAAACATTGAATTGGACAACGATTTCGTTCACGCGTTCACAAATCATCGAGCGTCGAAACCTTCCAATCTTTTTCCTCGTTGTACGAGTCTTCTTTCATCCTGTACTTTCTCCCGATGTGTCGTGGTCAGTTTCGTAGAGCAGGCAGTCGAACGAGGCGCGTGTGTTGGAAAACGCGGGAGTGTGGCTGTCAGTTTAATGGGATTAGTCACGGATTAGATAGATTGTCTAGAATTGTTTGCGTTGAATGTTCTTATACGGGGTATAAAGTCGAGGATGGTATTCGAGTTAATGGAGTCGAGTACGAGGGGGATTATTTATGTGATATTGAAACCGTTATGGTCCCTCAAATTTTTACGTCCCAACCTAAAGTATCAGAAATTCTCTCGGAGACTAGTTTATTTCGTCAATATCTTACAGCTCTTCACCAATTTGTAACTAGAAAGTTCGAGAAATAGGTCCATTCTTAGGAAATTTAAAAACACACTGCCCTCGAAATCTTGTTCGAAAGAATCGCACATTACTATTGTAAATACAATCTATTTTGTCTAGCAACTGACAGATTACGATTTTTAAGTGAGCCTTCTTTCTGGAATGTTAGAAATGTTAATAGGCAGATATGTTAAATGCACATCTAAACAAGGAAGAGGTATAATAGGCTGAAAAGATAACCGGTTGGTCATCATTCTTCGCACATTCCCCCGTTTCATCCTATTTATCACGTATGACCCGTCCCTTCAGAATCCCTCTTACAAAAAAAAAAGAAAAATTCCAAGCGGATCAAGCTCGAAAAGATCAAACGAACATCGGGAGGGTGTTTAGTTGCAGAACTTTCAAGTTGTCGATAATCTCGTTGGCGGACAGCGTTGCAGCCGGTTATTAGGCATCGTGCGTCTCTTACGAAAATCCGCACCCTCGGCGGCGCGAGAGAGCGGCTAACAGAAAATTATCGCGACCGCGTATCGTTCCCGGAGGGGCCCCGGTCGAAACTCACCCCTGGTCGACGTCGCCGCATTATGTATACGAGAGACCGGTGGTGGCGCGCACGAGGGGATTCCTCGCGGTATTCGTTACTAATGGGCGTTCTATTTAGCGGCGCCCTCGGCCCTCCAGGGACGTGTCACGCGTCACTGCGCTCCGGTGTTACAATGCTCGTGACGCCCGCCGGACGTCAAAGAGTCGCCAAAAGTCAGGGAGCCCCTGCCTCCTGTCTATGATATATCCGAGATTTTTCTCCATATCCGTCTGTACAGGGAATCGAAAAATACAAAAGTTCTGCCCGCGACATTGCCAATTTGCAAAATGGAAAAAACTGTCTCCTTCCTTTCTTCTGTCTCTAACTCTAACACTTCGGAATTACTTAACTTGGTCCAGTTGAACGACGGACAAGACAGTTTAAAAATTGCAAGAGACTGGAACTGCCTTTCCTCTCTAACTCTGAATAACTCTTCGTTCGCAGAGTGATTCAATTCAAAGAATCGTCCCGAGGTTAATGAAATATCGAGCCGAACGGTTCGAATTCTCGCAATCAAAGTGAAAAACTCGTCTAGATGCGAGGGGCTCGCAGCGTCGTGACAGAACTTTCCCGATCTAATATTCGGCTCGTCTGGACGTCGGTTAACGGGTGCAGGCGAGCGTGTACGATACGGATGCGCGAGATTCCACGAGGGGGAGGCGACACTTTTCCGGATCTACAGGGAAGGGAGTCGGCTACGTGCCCCTCGATCAACGTCAATCAGCCGTTAAACAATGACGCGCCGCGCAAAGAGGATTTTATTGTATTGCGGAGAGAGCAAAGTTCCAGGCACAATACGGCCATTCCCTGTCCTCTCTCTCTCTCTCTGTTACGCCGTCAAGTCACCCTCGAATATATTCTCCACCCTGTACGTCATCTCCCTTCTATTTTTCCGTTTGTTCCTCTATTTCTGCAAAACTGGATGCGCTTTTTTCTCCCAACACGTTCTCGTTTTTTCCTCCCTGTTTCTTCTTTTGTTTCATTGTCACGGTGGCAACGTGGCCTGAAAGGTTCCAGCGACAGAGACACGCGGTCTGTCAGTCGCAGATTATTCTTTGAAAGACGCGGCAGAAGACGCGTGTGAAAGTTGCGCGGGGGATAGAGGAAGCAGATAGGAGAAATCCTCGAAAACGTATAACGACGGCTGTGTAACGGCGAGAGTGAGTGAAATATGGTTGGGAGGAGCAAACTAGGATGAGGGATGCGTACGCGCTCGAGCTAGGGTTAAGCGAGATGCTGGCGTTTAAAAGGGGGCGAGCGCGCGTTTGTTAGAGCGAAATGGATCTTGATAGGCGACGTGTCGATGCTGCGAACAAAGGAGGACCGGTTGTAAGGGTATTAAAACGCGTTCCAGTATACGACCACCATAACACCAGTTGTCTTCTAATATCTAGGGTGAACTACTGTCGCAATTGGGGGGCGAGCGGACACGAGGATTAAAACGTTGAGATAAATGTATCACGTTTTAACGAAAATGCGCGGCACCTGGTGCCGCGAGTGTTCGCAAAATTTCTCTCTCGTGACGTAGAATCGTCAACGACAATTGTTTCAAACAAAACACTCGTCCTTCTTTAAAGCACTTTAAATTCGCATTGATAATTGCAACGCTCGACGCAGGGAATATCTTCTACTGATTTATTGATTAATTAAAGTGGTCGAGAACTATCAGAGAATATCAGGGGGAAAGATCAGGAATTCCCTGATTAAACCCACATCTCTGAGCGCTAAAATTTCGAGAGAAAACGTCGACCCACGTCTTCCGCGAACGCGAATGTAATTCGACGTCCGAGTCGCCGGGAATCCGAAATACCGTGAAATTTTCGAGAGCGCAGTCGGATCCGTTCTCCTGTTCCCCTGTACGCTCCCCCACGTTCATTTAGATCGGACAGGTCGGCGAGTCCGAGTATGTTCACGAGAGCGGATCGTTAAATTTCTTCGTAGCCAGAGGATAATCACGGCTCGGCCTGGCCGCAGCTCGTTTATTTCTTGCTCTCGATCATTGCCGCTCGATGCGAGCCCGGGCTTGAAAGAAGCACGACAAACATTTTTATTAATCCGTCCGTGCCGGCATCCCATTACCTCGGCCGGGGCTCATACATATGAATAACTCAGCCGGCCAAACAATGTATCGCGAACGAAGAAAAACGAAGCCGGTCGGGGAGCCGACCGCGGCAAAACGATGAAAAAAAAAAAAAAAAAAGGAAAACGCGGAATCGTCTATCAAGCATTTTCAGGATCTTATCGGAACCGGGCACTTGAGCATACAATATGAATACTCGCCTATCCACCTTCACGAGCGCCATTTTCTCTCTTCTTCTCCTCTCCTATTCTCTCCTACGGTCGGGGTTACAGGAACGAGCATTCATTCGAGTGACACGAGCGCGCGTAGGTACACACAGACAAGCAGAGAACACCGAAGACTCTAAAGTGAGTCACCAAATTCGCGTGGGCAAAAGCAGCTGGCAAGTTCGAGAACGAGTATCCGTCTTGCTCTTTATCTACTGCCTTCAGGGCCAGTCTGACAATGCTCGGAACACCGGATACATATGTATGTCCAGGGCAACAGCAGAATGGAGGAATTCTCTCTCTCTCTTTCTCTGTGTTCTCTCTGGCCAGGGACGAAGATGGATAAGAGGGGGCCAGCGAGCCGGACGGGATCGTTCGATCACGAAACTCGATGAAATTCGACCGATTCGAAACTCTTTGCAGAGTCGTCGGATTCAGAGAAGTCGATTATGTGGGATCGTTAGGAGATCGGTCAGATCGGCCTTTCGTTTTCGGGGGCCCTGTATCGTCTTCGGGACGATGCTTTCGAATGGATGCTGGAGGCTCGCGTGGGTGGTGAATGGTATAAAGTTCCCGGTTCCTTCGGACCGTGTTTAAAGGGAACGGTGTCGGGATTAATGGCGTGTAAGTGGAGCGGATAGTGAATCTTGCTCGTGTTATCGAGATCGAGATTTTTGAACCAGTTTAGTAGGGGACCGATGATGCCACACCAGCAGCGTACGAGTAGCACGATATTTATTTATTCTGTTTATAAATCTACGATTCGAACAGAGCAAAATAATAAAAAAAAAATGATAGAATTCACCTCGATACGACAAGTATTAGAAGATACTAAAAAATCGTATACACTAACAAGAAATTAAAAATCCATAATTTTTTTCTTCATAATAAAACAGCGTTGGTGAACAGAATGAGATAATCGTAATGAAATTCATCTGGTTTTATTATCTGGACTATTGTCCTCGATGAACAATGAATATTTAAAGATACTGAAAAATCGTATTAGCAACAGGGAATTTATTTATTCTTTCTCGCAATAAAATCGCGTTGAACAGAATAAAATAATCGTGATAAAATTCATTGTCCTCGATGGACAAGTATTTTGGAAAATACTGAAAAATCGCATTTCGTCTTGGAGGGAGAATTCACGCCGGTCTGAAACTAGCCGGCCGTCGCTTATGCGAACGCATATACCGAGCAGGCAAGAAAGATTTGTCAATGTACGCGAGGTCTTACTCACGTAGAGATATCGAGGAGAGTTTCGCAAGATGGTCTCGTTAATCACGGACGATCACGCTCTCCCCATGGGAGGGCGTCCTGGCCGACGATTAGGAGATTCTTTGCCGGGCAGCGGCCGTTTGTCAAGAAAATGAAGGGAACTAGAAGGCTCGACGATTGTGTTTACTCGGCCGTGTGGCTCTCCGCTCTGCGGCTACCGTCGCCTGTCTCTCCCCGCCCTCGTAATATACGAACGAACGAGAGAAGAAAATTGAAGAAACGCCGCGGGCTGGTGCGCCAGTACGTGTACACTGTACATGCTACCCGGGGAACGGATTGAACAAGAAGGAGACGACGACGACGACGACGACGACGAACAGAGTGGGTCGACAGCCTGTCTTTTGTTGGACGGTAGCGCGAGCCAGTCGTCGTGAAATCGATTTCATATACAATGGCTGTGCTTGGTTCGTGGCGTAATAAGACGCCGGCGTGCACCCATGTCGTCGTACGATATCGTGCTTTTTCGATCCTCGGTGATTGTAAATAGCGTTCGTAGCGTGCCGGCCGAGTTAGAGGAGAGGAGCACGCACACGCGCTGATGCTCGAGAATATTACTCGGCAGCTCGTCAAGACGTCGGTGTCTCTCCAGCTACTGGGAGTGGTAATCTCCTCCTGTTCCTCGTATTTACAAGTATCCTGCTGCCGGCCGAGGATTTACCGAATGCGACGCTTTCCGTGTACTGCTAAGCCGACGATATCGCGTCAAGCGTTTCTCATTCGGATGGAGAATGGTCGAGAGGGACGCATCTCATCCGACGTTCGAATCGACGCCAACCGAGTCCGTGATGCCGTGAAACGGTTCATCATGCGAGGATTATGTTTCGTGAATGAAGGTGCACGCGGTTGATTGGATGTTCGTATTGTTGCCGCAGATAGCGGAGATTTATTGAATTTGTCGATGCGTATCTTTATTGCGTCGTTCGCAGCGCTTACGCGACAGCATGAAGATGATGTGCGAGATTGCCAACCACGTGGCAGCGACGGTTCCATTTGTTGAACTACACGACCTGTCGATTTAACGAGTATTTCTAAACGAACGAGATGGGAAATTTCTTTTTTTTTTTTTTTTAACTGTACTACACAGTAAAGAATTCCAGAGCAGAGAATTTCCATTATATTGATTCAGATACAACTCCTACTCCGTTTCAGTTTTCTAACGACGAATCAAAAAAAAGTAGCCGAGTACTCGGGCAAGAATTTTCTGAAATGCAGTATACACCGGAGACCGGAGCGGTAAAGGAGGAACATTCCGAGAAGCAATAGACTAGCAGAACCGAAGTGGAAGAATAAGTTACTCGATCGAAACTGGTTCGAGTAGTTCACCCGTAGATACAGCCCAAGTGGCAATCCGGAAGACCGGCGCGGCGCCGAATAGGTTGCAGTGCGGGAACTTACGATGCCAATCCGTGGCAGCACCGATGCCATTCAGCAGAAACGATGGAACTTAGAAATTGTACCGAGTGTCGTCGATTTGTACGAGATGCAGTTCTCTCTGTACATACGTACGAAATATATATATCCGGAAGGTTGGCGCCGTACGAGTTACAGTACATTCTCTCGTAATGCCAACTTGTCGCACTTGCCAGCCATTCTCAACGTTTCGACACGATTTTTCTTTTCTAATCGAACAAATACGATCTCGATTGGCAAAAGAACTTTGAAAGAACCTTTTAATCCTCTTACGTTTCTCAGAAACGATTAATCCGCAACGTCTGAGACTTTCAGATCGAAGACGTGCCACCTCGAAGCTGTTAATCAAAAACAGCTGCCACCTGCAGTCGCTGTTAATTTTCCTCTCCGTCTGTCCGTATATTTTTCTTTTTTTTTTTTTCTTTTTTCTTTCATCGAATCGCTTGTTTCCTTTTTCGAAGCTGAGTTGTTCGAGCGCAATTTTTTTTCGGTCGATCTAGTTTTCCAAACGTTCGGAAATATTCCAGGAAAACTTCTCTCCCTCAATAAAATTTATATCCGAGCGCAATTTTGTTTTTTTCTTTTTTTCTTTTTTACCGATTCGGGTTCTCAAAAGGCTCGACAAAGTTTCAGAGAACCTTTTCAACGACAAAGCGTATGAAAATAATAAAATACTCGCTGCAAAGGCGAAAATCGCCGATAGCTCAATTTAGCGGATTGAAACAAATTCTCCGCGGATGGAACGATTCAAGGGGGGCACCGCGCTGGAACATCTCGTGCCGCGTTTACGCGTTTGAAATCGCGTTTGCTTGGTCATCGGGCGCGTTCGATCTCGATTTTCATCAACGTAGCTGAACGAAAATCGTGTGTCGAGACGGCGACGCGTTGCGAATCGCTGGAAAATAACGCTGAACGCTCACGCTCCGTTTCAGTTCACGGTTTTCCCGCTCTCTCTCTCTCTCTCTCTCTCTCTGTTTCTCTCTGGTCGTTTTGTTTCTCTGTCGGAAGACGTTAACAGGCCACGAAGATTATAGGTTATCGGCATTGTTTGTCGTGCGTTACGACAGCGGGGGCCGGGCGGTCGGGCGGGAATCGCCGCGGAGAACGACGCCGTCGGAATGTTGGTTCACTTTCATCGTCTCGGCGTGATTTTACACCTCCTTGAGCGGCTCGTGGTCTCGTCGTGTCTCGCCGCGAGCTGTTTCACCGCCTGTTGGCGCACGCGGGCGCCTCGGGAACGCGTGTAAACGCCGTCGAACGAGAAAAGAAAACGAGGCCTCGGTGCCTTGTTACCGGCGAGGGATCAATTAGAATGCGCTCGGCTTCGAACCCGATCACCTATGTGCTCCGCGTACAAATGCTTTCTCAGGTAATTCGAGCACCATGCTGTATCAGCCAGAAGGATTCCTACGTTCCTCGTTCTTTTGTTTCTTTCCCCGCCAGATTCCCTCTGTCTCTGCCTCTCTCTGAAGTCAGAGTAATTTCGTGAGTTTTAGAAGCTCGTCACTCATCGAGCGTTCAATTCTCAAAACAACGAACAAGTTGTTTCAGAGCACCGTAATGAGAAATTTAGTCTACTGGTAATAAAATGTAATATTTCAAATTTCATTTACATCCACACTGTCCATCCTTTCACGAATTGGGAAAGAAAATTAAGAAAGGTTACGTCACGATGAAGCAAGGATCGCGTTAACGTAACCAAAATGAAAGTGAAACCAGCCTCGGAAATTTCATTTCCAAGATTTATTTCCAAGTCAATTTATCATAGAATCTTATCAGATATAGCAAATACAGAGAAGTGTCGAGTGTGCTTATGCAACCGACGCAGAATATTAATTATACTTTCAGTCGATAACTCGTTGGACAATCCTCTAATTATTTCTGCAACTGCTCGTTGCTTGCTGATAAAAGTCGAAGAGGCAGATCTAAAGGTCATCGTCACTTTAAATGGTGTTTCGTCGAGAGGAAAACGATTCGAGATCGGTCTGGAATCCGTTCGTCATCCAGTCGAGGCTTTCTCGTGTTGCCATGTCACGCGTGTCTACTCCAACGCGCGGGGACAAGAAAAACCGTGTGACAAGAACAAGGAACGTGACCGCGCAACAAAGGTCCACGACACCTTGTCGGCGAGAGAGACGAGGTGGACGCGGCCCTTAATGACGATTCGACATGCCAATGAGTGGATGACGCGAAATACCGAGCAGCAGGGGCTCGCGAAAGCGTAACCTCCACGCCGCGTTATTATAATTTATGCCCGTGTCCATCGGTAACGAGCGTTGCGTCGGTGATTGCCAGCGAACGATGGAGAGATCGAGCCCTTGGATCGTTACGTTGTAGAGAAGATTCACTCGCATTCCTCTTGGATTTGAAACGTAAAAGCGAGGCAAAAGTTGAGGTAGAATTGAGATGTTACCTATAGTTTATTCGACGTTTTATTTTTATCAGGTAAACAGGAAATGTTTTTTCTTTAAAAAAATGAACTTGATCTCACAAATGGATTTCATTTAAATTGAACGGTAAATCAGTAAACGTGAAACGTAGGAGAACGATACGTGAATTTGGATTTTATTTGTTTCTTCACGCTTCGATTGTGAGAAAGGGTCTAATAAATGAGATAGAACAGGCTTTCGTGTAATAATTTCTCAGAGTGATATGCTGTAGAATCTATCGACACACAGAGCTGACATTTATACACGTAACGTACACACAGTACAAGAGACGTTGTGAAATAAATTTAACGGCAGTGAAGTTTAATCGTCGTGAAAAATACTGTTTATTATGCAGTTCTCACCTAGGGAGCTAGTAAAAATTTTACGAGGCAGTTGGTTCGTTAATTAAAACTGGAAGTTACTTTTTCAAAAACTTGACCAGTTTCCTTACACCATTTACCTGACACGGCGGACAATAAAATCGGCTCGGAAAGGAACGAATCGAATCGGATCGATGATAAAGATTGGAGGTGTGGTGGCCGATCCAGATAGTCGCGGTGAATTGTCGAGCCACGTCTCGGCCAGTCACATAAAATTCGCTCACCGAACGACTCTACTTTTCGTCGATTCGAAACCAGTCCGTGCAGCTGGTTGATCAACCATTGCGGCGAACATTTCGTTTGCACCAGGTGAGTCGTTGCGATTGCCTCGAAGCGAATCCGGCCTATTTTCGTACGACGATCGTACGGAAGATACAACGTGACACAACATCGCGCGTATAACGACGGGTATTTAGAAAATCACACCGTTCAATGGCGGTACATTCTCGGTCAGCGGTTGCCAATGTTGCCAATGGCGGAGAAGAATTTGTAAAAAAACGTTTCACAGAGTCTTTCAGCCAGGGTCTGGAAATTTTCTTCTCTAAGAAATGTAACTCGTAGGACTGCTTTTAAAGATTTCCAACTTCTTGTTATAGCAAACATTCAGGAACTTTGAAACTGTGTTTTAGAAAAGACAGAAAAATTCAAGAGTTTAGACCACCTATGAGATACGTTTTAAATAAATGTTATAATATACAAGGTGTGTCCTTGTATCGGTAGAAAAATATCTAACAAATCTACTCATTTTGTTCATTTTGCGCGTAGACTAATCTCTCGTTAATTATTCTTTTCTGTCGCGTTTAGAATTGATCAAGTTCCAGTGTGCTCGATAAATTTGCGAACATCTTGCAAAAAAATTGCACTTACTTACTTTTCCACGTAGAATCCCTCTTCTCGCTTGTATCGATACTGATACCGATGGAACACTCTTTGCAGAGAGAGAAGGATCAGACGAAGAAAAATCGAAAGACGCAAAGATTCGAGGATCCACGGCAAGCAAGAAGAGAGAGAGAGAGAGAGAGAGAGAGAGAGAGTGCACGCAATTGGGAACCTCTGATGGAAGGGTGTAATCGAGACACGTCTACTGGTAGACGCATATCAACGAGGTTCGACATACCAAAGTGTCCGGTGTGTGTGGCGATCGCGCGAATAGTAAAAACTATTCGTTCGGCATCATCGGCTGTAATCACAGTTCGTCTATCTAACCGCGCGACGATTCGCAAAAGCTTCGCAGCGAGAAGTTAACCGTTCCTCCGCCGAGCTATTTTTATGGCACTTAAACTTGCCGCCGAGCGGCAACATGCTGGAGCACTTGACGAACACTTGTGCACATTCCGTTACGTTTACGCAACAGCGTTACGAACAGCGCGCCGCACTGTGGCGAGTGTAGAAGAGGATCTCTCGGGAGAGGCTGCGCGTACCGGCGATCAAGTGGAGGGCTTTTTAATTTTCTAGTAGGCGCGGCTTTCCACTCCGGGGCCTGAAGTCGGGGCCTTTTTTTTCCAAGGTCCGCTGTAATAGTCCATCGGTGATCTTCAGACGAGACCGACTGCCACGCCGTGAGAAACTCGCTCACGTTTTCGTTCTTCCTCTTCTTTTCATTTCCTTTCTTCATTGCTTTTTTTACCCCCCCTCCCCCTTTCCTTCTACGAGGAATAAGTCGACGAGTCACACAATGGCTGGGAATGGGAATTTAAGTGAAATATCGCGAGTGAGATTCCTACCGAACGTATCGTTTCTACCAGGCTTTTTTCGACGCATCTGATATGACGATATGACGATCTCTCTCTTTGACGTTTTCATTTGAAAGCAATTGTGAAAAAAAGATTGCACACAGCTTCCATAGAGTTCGGAAGTATGCACGTATGTAGTTTTCTGTTGAGAGCGAAACGCTGCACGGATCGTTTTCGATCTCGTTCTCCGCAATGATACGAGAGTGGTTTGACTAGCGGAACGTCGACTTCGATTGAGCTGTCATCGACAGATAGCTTTCACGAGAGAGATGATTGTCTTATCTCTCTGGGTGATGCTGGGTTATCGAGAATGCTAGGTCACGCGTCGAATTCGAAAGCCCACTGATTGGATACAAATAACAGAGGGCTCATCCTTCTGTCTGAGAAGAGTCGTTCATAAAAACGATAGTTTGTGCCATAGAAATTTGTTTGAAATGCCTCGTGCAATGGTAAGATAGACACATGGTTTTTAGGTTATCGCGTGTGACATTATACTGAGACACTGAGAATAACCAAAGAGTAGAGTCGAGCGTAGTTTTATTGCCTAGCGTTCGAAAATTGAAAAAATTTATAAAAATCCTGAAATAAAAAAAAAACTAATCTCGCGAATCTGTACGATTAGAACTCGGCAGAATTCGATAACTCGAAGGGAATTTCTAACTATTAATTCGAAGTGCTCCTTTCTTTAAATTTCGGGGCTGAAAATTATCATTTCTCCAGAACAGAAATTTTATCGGATTCCTTGAAAAAATTCCACGATTTTTTGTCTCACCTCGATAGTTACAAAGAGAGAGAGAGAGATTCGTATCCCATCGAGAAAAGGCAAGACGTAGGGAGGAAGGACAGTGCCAGCAGCTAGGCTGGCAAAAGCCGTGGAAAAGCTGTACGCGTGACTGGTATCGACATTTCAAAATTGCTACGTTCGACGTCCATTGTCGCGAGTTCTCTTTCCAGAGGTGTACGTACCTACGCTCATACACACACACACACACACACACACACACACACACATAGTTATGAGAGGGAGACAGAAAGAGAGAGAGGTTGCTAGATGGTGCCGGTGCGAAAAGTCGAAGAATATTCTTTAGTAGTGCGAGTCTCGGGCTCGTTCGAGTAAGAACGTAGAGTTTCGAATAGGACAAAACGTTTCGTCTTCGTCGAGTCGCAAACTCGGGGGCGAGGAAACACGGAATTGAAGTGGAGCGTCGTCTGTGTCGTTGGAAGCAATGGCTGGTTGGAGAATGGTAGAAAGAGAGGAAGAACGGAGAAAGAGGGAGAGAAAGAGGAAAAAAAAAGAGTCGTTCGTTGGAAATTATCGACGATACGTCGATAAAATGCATTTGCGGCAGCCATTGTGTCTTTCGTGAAAGACCGTGACAGACGGCGTTTCGTGTCCGATAGATCGTCGAGCTGAATCGCCTCTCGTCGTCGTCGTCGTCGTCGTCGTCGTCGTCGTCTGGTTTGATTGAGTCGCGTTGCGTGCTCCTCCAAACGGGCATGAAACTGTATTTACTTAGATTTATGTGGCATGCCGGCCGTGTAACAAATCGCGTTCCGTGAAACGATTACCAAAGGAAATGCAATTTTCTTTCATCGTTGCTTCGTTGAAATATATGGAGTTCGCGCCTACAAATAACCTTTCGAACTGTCGGCTCTTCGAACGTGTTCATTGAAAGGCTTGCGTTACTCTACAATGCCCGCGTTTATTTCAATACCTTCCAACATAGATATACCCTTTTACTTGGAATTTCATCGATTAAAGTATATATCAGTCCAAGTTGATTCACAATCACACGATTTCACAGAATTTCGTGGAATTTATTTTTAGATTCGGCGAATCAGAGGGACGAATGTATAATATAAATATCGTTCGTTGGTCGGTCGATCGGTTTGTTGCTTCATTTTCGAGGCGTTTTACGCCAGCATGTCCGTAATTCCGGGAACGATGGCATCGAGGTAAAAGGTTTCAAACTAATTCGCGGCCGTATTTAAGTGCACGCATCGCGCGCGCTCCGAACGGTTATTCGATATCACGGAATCGAAACTTGGTAATGGTGGAACGTGATGGTTGCCGTTGAAACTTCGCGCGACGATTACTCGGAAATGCGCGATCGATACTGACTGAGCTGACTCATTACCGCATCATTCTTGTGAAAGCAGCATTCTTTCAGCGTCTCTTCGGGTATTAGACGTGTTTCGTATCGTGTTACCGGTTGTCTCGACAGGGTTTCTTATTTAGGGAAGTCTTTCGCGCCAAGGGCTCCGAATATTAGCCCCCGAACCTTCGACTCATAATTACATTCCTGTTACGCAGAAATTTAATATCCAGTTGTTGGAGATATACCGAGGTTGTGAAGCTTCTATTTATGAGAGACATTTATTGGATTAGCGATTCAAATATTTTTGATACTGAATGTATCTGGTTGTCCAATTTCCAAAGTACTTACCTCAGGATCAGTAGTGTATTTCCATATAATTCAGTCTCCGTTGTTTCAAGCAAAGTAGAGAAACGTTATTAAAATATTTTTTCCACAAACAGCAGATTCCTTAGACTTTTATTAGAAATTCCATTGATTGCATTTATTTCGTTTTTATTACAAAGGTGATAAAAGGAAGCAAAACGCTTTCTTCGCGAGCGTAGGAGGAACGAAAGAGGGATGAAAATTGAATGGACAATCGCTCGAGGTATACAAGAATATTTTATTCGTTCGAAAGTAACAAATATACAATTCTTCCAAATAAACTTGTATCGATTTTTTTTTTTTAAAATTATCCGATTTTTACCGCGAATCGTAAGGTCGTTTTCTACGCGATTCAATGTCCGCCCCGTTCACTCGCCATTTTGTGTTTTCTCCCGAGATGGGAACGATGAAACGGCCCACGGGGCAGTGGTATTGTCGACGTGCAGGAAAGAAACCACGGGCGCGTACTTTTTTTCAACAAACATCTGAATACAAATACGTCAACGGAAACGGGTTCGTTTGGGTTTCGAAACCGAAAGTGTGAATTTTGGCACGATCGTCCTCTTCCAGGAAACCGGTGGCCACTCGCGTGTATGCTCGTGCATCCGTATAGTATATAACAAATCGATAAAAACACCTTTCATTTTTCCCCTTTCTTACTTTTTTCCTGTTCGTTACACTTTATTACTCTTTTTCTTTTTCCTTCGTTTTACTTCTTGTATCGGGTTGGAACGATTTTTTTTATTTTCTTCGTGTTTTCGTCGTTCGTTCCTTGCTCGATGTTTCTCTATCTATCTATCTAACTGTATATATATATATATATATATTTATATATATTTATTTATATATATATATAAACATCCGTCTAAATGGATATATCCATTTTTTTTTTTGCATCTGCTTCGCTTCAGTCCTTACCACGATATGTACACATATATAACCATCTAAATGCACAGTCTCTAGTTTATTTCGTTTCACGATTATTACAATCCTCGTACAGATCCGACGATGTGGCCTCGAGCACAACGTTCGTCTTACAAAAGAAAAGAAAAGAAAAGAAAAAAAGAAACGAAAAAAAAAGAAAAAAAAAGAAAAGAATAAAGAGACGAAAATTTCTATGTACAAAAGGTGAGGGACAAGCGGGAGAAAGACAGACACAGTCTTATCCCGCGCCGAAAATTAAGGCAGTGTTTCGATGAGTCCGTCAAACGGAGAAGCGACTTGTTCTCCGCGCCGAAGCAACCACGGTTCGGGTTCACCACTTTTCGTTCGTTTCGTTCACTCGACTCGTTCGTGGATTTTCACTCACCACAGGAAACGTCACGAGATGGTGACGAGATTCTGTTCGTTCAGAGCCACGGGCCCAGTTGTGCCTCGAGAATCGTGGCCGCGTCGGTTCTGCCCATCACTCGAAGATGGTTCAGAAGGTCGGTCACCGCGGTCGGTTCGTGGTGTTTCGCTTCCCACAGGTCTAGGATGTGCTCCGTCGGACTGGACTTGGTCGCGAAGTAGTTGATGTACCTGCAAGTTAAACGAGGCCAGGTGCTCCTTATTATCGGGGGGGGGGAAAAAGAAATTTTTGATTCACGATTGCGGGATATTTGTCAAGAAATCGTGAAATACTGGAAAAGATCAGTTTCTAAAAAGAAAAAGAAAAAAAAAATTTAAAAGTAATTAGAGTGAAGCTCCATTCGATCCCTACGTCGAAAATGACCACAAACGTCGTTTACCGTAAACGAGAGTTGCAAATCAACGGCTGTCGAGAACAATCAACTCTCGTAGGACGTCGATATTTGAAATAGGTATTCTGTAACAGTACAACGTGTATGTACCGTCGCCGGAAGATATATATCTCGTGAGCGTGAGCCGAGCTAAGTCAAAGTATGAAGCCAAGTAGCTACCGAAGGGAAGAAGGAAATCTCGAAGATTATACCGACCTGTCGACTTGAAGCCTCTGCGCCAGCATTCTCCAGTCGTTGCCGAGAGCGTTCGGTGGGTCGAGGCATTGGCATAGCTGTTTCCTCAGGGACCTGGTAAACCGAAACGGTCTGAGGGTAGTGGAGTCGGTGGTGGCGTTATTAGCATGCCCGCTGCTGACCACCGTCACCTCTCTGAGCGGTCTGGTCACGCTTCCGGACGAGATCAATTGCTTCGCGCCGTCGTACACGATCCTGAACACCTGCCTGGTGTCCGAGTTCCCTTGCGACACCTGCAGCTTGTAGCTTCGGCTGCTGGTAGGGCCGAACGCGGTGTCCAAACCGAAAGTCACGTGCTTCGTGTTCTCCTGGCAGTTCCACACGTCTCTGAACGAGATCTCCTGCCGTTCGGTGGGCGACTTGCTCTGCCACTCGTTGCCAACTTCTTCGAGGCTGACGCACAGCGACTCGCCGTTGTCTTGGAACAACAAGGTTCTTGGCTTGTCCAGCAAGTAACCCCTGGCTTGAGACTCTCTGTCAACAATCGCCTTCGTCGCGGCTTTCGTGTCCTCCACGGCGTAGACTCGGACGCAGCATTGGCCAGCTTGGCTGGCGAACAACGCTAGCCGCAATCTCTTGGTGGCGATCACGTTCTCGCAGCTCTGGCCAGCTAGAACGTAGCCTCTCAGCTGTTCCGTCACGATGAACGCTTCGGCGTGGTCCAGCTGCGTGAACAACGGCGTGTTGATCGTCTCGTTGCCCAACGTCAGCACTCTGCTCCACGTGATCGATTGATGATCCTTGGAAGAGGCGATCGCTGTGCCGTCCTCGACACTCAGGCCATCGCAGGCCCAGACGCTTAGCTCCCACGTGGCCGGGTGAAGCATCGCGCAGTGCTCGAATTGGAGGATCACAGGCTTGTTGAAGGTCGCCGACGAAGGGCCGCACGTCACCACCGCGGACAGTTGCGTGATACCGTCTGTAGAGGAAACACAGGAATCTCTAGCTATTGCCTCCACGCGTAACGTTATTATCGTGACGAATCTCATCTAAATATCTTTTCCCTTTCTCGACGATTCCCTCCGCGGATCGATGATTGCGCGTGTTACATGTTCGCAAGCATGTTTGCCCATGAATCGAATTCAATCTCTGGGGGATGATCGCGTTCGCGAGGCTATTACGCACGCCGCAATTTGCAATTACACGGATCGAACACCGGCGAGAGAGTCGGAAGCGTTCTCGCCTCAAAGATAGCCGAGGCCACTATTCCGCGCGCTCCATCGAGACCATCCGCGTCAATTGAATCGTAATTCGAGCCGGATCGATGAGACGTTCGTTGCTGCGGAACCGTCACGGCCAGCGCCTGGCAATTAATAATGCACGCACCACTTACCGGGTAATCGAGGCCTAAAGCGATCCTCGTTCAGCACGGCCAAGTAGAGCTCCTCCCTGAGTGGTTTCGGCACGGCTCCCTCGGGCACCGACATCGATATGCCCGCGTCCGGAAGCACGAGAAGCGCGCCACGCGTGTTCACCGCCGCCCCGGCCACGTTCCCGGTCTCGAGCTTCGGCAAACGAACACTCTCCGAGGCGACGTTGTACGTCGAGTCGGAGGAAGGGTACGAGCTAGTGACGCTGTTCTCGCAGTCGGAATGGATCTGTTTGTCGCTGCACGACTCCTGCGTCGAGGTGCTTGGCGTCGGCGACATTGGCGAGGGTTGCGGGGCGATCGACAAGTGGGGCACGTCGTAATGGTGCTCGGAGAGGGATCTCGACATCGACAGCTTCGGGTCGAAAGGATACTCGTAGCAGGCCGGTACGCTCGTCGCCGTTACATCCGGCTGCAGGCTCAGCTTCTTGTCCTGGTCCGGGAAGAACTCCGGCTGGAATTCTGAAACGCACACCGCCGAGCCACGGCTCGTGGGTATCTCTGCGCGCTGCGGACAGACGCCGCTGTCATACTATTCCGATTTAGGCTCAGCTTCTTGTCCTGGTCCGGGAAGAACTCCGGCTGGAATTCTGAAACGCACACCGCCGAGCCACGGCTCGTGGGTATCTCTGCGCGCTGCGGACAGACGCCGCTGTCATACTATTCCGATTTCCACGAATAACACGACAACACGTCCGCCACATTCATCCGATCTTTCTATGATTCATCCGTGTCATTCACCACTACAGTCGTTAAAGTCGAATAGAAATGGGAAATCTTTATAAGTCTCTAAAAATACAAATTCATCCGTGTCATTCACCACTACAGTCGTTAAAGTCGAATAGAAATGGGAAATCTTTATAAGTCTCTAAAAATACATAAAATATTTAAGAAAAATTATCAATTGGTCATTTTGACCATTTTTTTGACAGTTCTAGCAGTTTAAGCTGCGTTTATTACGGCGAGTTATTTTCTAAAACTTTACGAGTCGACTGACAAACGATAAAGAAAAGGGACGTGGATGAAGGTAGCGAACACGTGGCATCGATCAAAACTTCGAAATAGTATCATTTCGATCGAGTGTAGCGAGTGACGAAGGACCGAGAACGAGT
>NIPQ01092187.1:0-11760 GCA_002806875.1 Lepidotrigona ventralis hoosana | reverse complement strand
TTTTAAGTAAACTTACGCATCTGATAACTGAAATTTTTGCATCGAGTCGACACGAAATTAGGGATTCATGGCACTAAGGGGAGAAAAAGGGGTGGTATGGAGAAGGTGTCGAGAAGGAGAAGGATCGTTATCGACACCGTCAGCTCCGGTGTGTAAAGCCGTGTAAGTTACGCGTCACGGGTCCAGCGGCTGTTCGAGAGGATAGGAGGTCCGAGCAAAGGAGGAGAAAGAGAGGACGGAAGAGAGGGTAGAGTAGTGAAGCCCCTCCCTTGGGCCCCCTCCCCGTGGGCCCGAGAATCCCTCCGGTCGTCCAGCAGGACCCCCCACCAAAGGTACGAGAGGACCCGCGGCCCACCTGTGCCGCGGATGGACCCTGCACGCTTCTCTGCTGATCCGACGCACAGTGTGCCCATAAGGCCCATTCGAAGTATACTTACGAGAGCGCACGAGCCTCCAGCCAGCGACCGAACGAACAACAAACGAACGAACGAACGAACGAACGAGCGGCCGACCGATCGAGCGAACGAAGTGGGACCGTAGAAAATAATTAGAGGTGGGGGCTGATTCAAGAATCGACGTGGACACCCTCGCCTTCCAAAGTCATTCACCTAACGGTCATCGCCGCGTCAAGAATCTTTCTCTTCTTCTTCTTCTTCTTTTTCTTCGTCCTCTTTCTTTCCTCCTTCTACTTTTTTTTTTTCTTTTGCCATCTCTTCTGTTATTATCCGGCGTGCTCTTTAATAATTCGTTGAAAGAAGAAGTACCATCAGTACCAGTACGATTAAACTTCAGAACAGTGGACTTGGCTTTCGTTTCATTCGAGAGTCATTCGAATGTCAGGATCAAAGTGACGTGAACTGTTTACCTGTTACTCGCGAATTTACGCAGTCGAACTGGAAGAGTACTACTATCGGTGCAGACGATGCAGTGACAAAATTCATCTTTTGGTTTTCTATGAGAGAACAAGTGAGTTTACAAGTGAACCGGATGGAACTCGAGTTGAGCGGAAGACTTTGGAGGAATCGTGGTACCCGACGCTCCAAGTGACTGCGTACAAGTGATCATCAGTGTCGCAGATCTGTTGATACATCGTAATGACAAAGTGTCGGATGCTGTATCTGTATATTTAAGGAAAGGATCATTCTGTCGTTGATAGATCTCGCGTAATCGTCTCGGTGTTCAAGGTATGCGATCACGTTGATCTACGAAAGGCAATCGGTTAAGACTGGAAGAAGCGATTTCCGAATCTGACAACTGGCAATTACGGGTTTCCTCATCGCGTTTAATCCGAATGGTATCGCGCTGTCGCTCGAAGTTAATAACAACGATCTTACTCTTTAGGTCTACTCGCTGGGTATCCTCGTCCGCGTTTATTTCGCGATACATTCGTCACGTTTAGAAACGGATCGCCCGGTACGCCTACGAGCCGAGCAGAAGAACCGAAGGACGAGCTCTGTGTTTCGTAATTCGAGCGCGTGCTGTTGGCCGATTTCTTTACCCTCGATCGCGACACGGTACGAAAACCGTCATTGGTGATCTTTAACGATAGTAAAACGTGTTCGACATGAGAATTCATTGCCGATAAGGTCGACCCAACTGGGAAGCCTTGGGGCGTCGTGATTAGGCTAATCATTTGATTCATTAGACACTGCGCGAGGAGATCGATATCGCGTCTTTTGTGCGAGATAAGATTCCACGTGAAACTCAATTTTGACGTCTGTCCGTTTGGAAATATCCCGTAATGAGGTTACATTGCAGCGACGAGATGAAATCGTAGAGATTCGAAGCTGATACACGCGGCAAAGAGACCGAGGACCTCGTCTCGTTACGTGCACCATGTCGCGTTTCTGGCCGAGCATATTCGACAGCGATACAATAGGCGCACGTACAGCGCGTTGCGCGATAGTTCCATAGGAATCTGAACGAACTGGCTATCAAAGAGCGATAGAATAATAGCGTCGGAAACAAACGTTGCATCGCGCGAAGGCCGATCGCCGGAGCACGCGTTGCGGAACGCCGTTTCGTTTCGAAAGACCGGAAGTCACTCTCTGCAAACTGGATCGCGATGCCTCGCGAAGATGAGGCCGAAAAGACGCCGCATGATAAATAAACTTGTGCGACGATTCGACAGTCGTTACTGCACCTTGAATTGTTTGTGGATTTATGAAAAATCCAGGAGGATGAACGAAAGCATAGAATATATACGGAAATGTACAGAAAAAAAAGAAAAGAAAGTATTTCCATTATCATCGATTAGTTAAATCAAAGTTACCATTGATTACCATAGAGTCAAGCTATTATCATTAATTAGATCCAAGTGTATTGAATTTCGCACAATTTTAATACGTTTTTTACACATTTTTTTGAAGAAGAAAATTCGAACGAATCGTTTCAAAAATCACGTAGCAAGGATCGCTGTTTTTTTTTATTGCATGTCGTCCTTGATAATAACGGTCCCAGCGTATCGAACAGTAAAAAAGTGACCTGCCCGTGTCTACCTTGGCGATCCGCTCGACAAACTTTGCTTTAGTACCTTGGCAAAGGACGAGGTGTTGTTCGCCAATAAAAAGGTAAATAACGGTCTCCGAGTCGAACTTCCAAAAAGAGCCTCCTTTTTTTACGATCTTGGAGGCGAAGCTTAAAAATCGCCGAGCATAAAACATAGCTAGGGAGGATTTAGAGGAAATTTTTAGCACGTCGGGTCGTTGTTTGGTCGTAAAGCGGCAGGGAAAAATAATCCAGCGGAGAATCCGTGTTTCTTGAAAACGGAACTAAACTCATTTCCGTAGGCATACACGTCCGTCGTGGGAAAAAGGAAAATTCTACGGTCGTACTTAGACGACGTGCCGCGACGAAAGTAACGAAGCGTCGGTCATTTAAAATAGTTCCGCTAAAACAGCCGTGCAACGACTTTCACATGCGCATGTAAATGAAGAAAAAATCCACCGATTCCGAAGAGACCTCTTCTAACGATCGATTGGCCAGCACACGGTGTCGTCGTTTAATTAATGCTCGAAGCAGCGTCTACGGTGACTGGTCGCTTTTAGCAAAATCCTCGTGCAGATTGTGTGTGTGTTTGTGTGTGTGTGTGTTTGTGTNGCGGCAGTGTAGGAACTTCGATTGATCCCTTTGAACGTTTGAACGGTGCCGGTTGCACCTTCTCGTTCCGTCGACTCTCCGTGTCGTTCCATGGAGTCGAACGATGATCGCCAGCACTATCGGCGGGAGAGCCGATTGCGCTGAAAGTTACGAGCGGCGGCTCTCGTTACGATTCTCACGGCTTCGATCGGCTAGCGCAACAATTGCGCCCGCGAGATCTCGCGCCTCGTGGCGATCCCCGGGTGATCTTGACGACGATCCTTGTATTACTCGAAGGTGATCATCGTATGAAAACAGACTGCCGCGTCTGCTCGTTGATAATCGGTCGAATCCCCTTCCAATAGCCTTTTCACATTCATGACACATAATAATAATAATAATAAAGATAAAACCCGGGTGAACTTTCTCTCCCTTTGTAACTCGAGTAACTTTTCCTTCGAATAATGGACGCACGCTTTCCGTTATCAATCTTCGCGCGCGATCAGACACGTTTACCTGAAATAATTATCGTTCGATTATCGTCGTACATTGTACGGCCATTAGGCCGCGCAGGAGTACGGAGCGATTTCGTTAAGTAACTTCTAAACAGGATCTATCGACGCAAATGCGAGGCCGTCTTAATTAATCAACAATTTTATTGTGACCGCGGAGGAACGATAATTAAAAGTCATTTGTTAAAGCAGAAGGTTAAATCATCTATCATTCTTTTCGCGTCTTGTATTCTATTAAGCCGACAAGAGCCGGGTATATCACCGCGCGCGGCGATATATCCGTTGCGACACGCCAACGTAACAATATGGCTTAAACGTTGGCAACTCGCGTCGAACGCTCGAGTATGCAGGCACCCCCTGAATGGCTCACCGGATGCACACCTGCAATCAGTGCAGGTTGCAATAGCTCGGGCGCATCGTCGAGTTGCCATGACTCTGCCGAGGATCGATCGGTCCAATAGTAAACATCTATCGGTAATTAATAGTATAGAACAAGAACCTGTCGAGCTCAGCACACGCAGAGAAGAGATATCTCCCCTCTTAAAATATCAACAAGGCCCAGAGGCTACGTTTAACGAGACTACGACGTCATTTAAATTCAATTAACCGGCCATCTGTTACTCTTTGTTTATCCAATTCTCCGCGTTTAGCGTCCCGATATTATTAGCGTTGCGATATTACCGCGTTCAATCGATTTCGCACGGGGGTAATCGTCGAGGTCCGGCAAACAAACCGCGACGATTGCTTCACGTGGATACGCCAGTTTTTCCCCTCGATTCGAAAATGTTCTGTAGCAATACTGTTAGCACGAGCCCGTGAAAAGATCGTTCTCTTTCTTCTCTCTCACTCTCTGGCTCTTTTATATTTTTCGAGTAGGAAACCGAGTCGTCATACAGCGAGGATATATTCGCATGCTGTTACAGCTAATCTTTATCCGAAAGAAAAAGAAATTGTACGGGTCTAGTGACAACGAGCGTGCACCGTTTATGAAAGTGGCGGAGGACAACGAGGAAGAGACGAAGAAGACGAAGAAGAGGTTGGTCGCGCGCGGCTCGTGTCTAAACAGAAAAGAAAAGAATCGAACGCGGAATTAAGAGTATGCATAGGCCGACGTCGAGGCGTCCAGCGTCCGCGAATGAGAAGTGTCAACGACTGTGGGGTGTAGGTCAGGAAAGAGAGACTCCGTTGATCAAACAATCGATGTCTCTTCCATTAGCTGAGATTTACTTTCCCATTTAGCGACAGTCTGTCATGTATGAAAGTCGCCGCAGGTGACACCGACGAGCGATATACCCTCGGGCTACGTATGTGGGTCACCGCTATTGTCCTATATTCCCTCCTCATTGTAATTCACCAGATGCAGAGACGGTCGTCTCTAAGTAAAAAGGAAGGCGAGAAAGAAGAGAAGCGTATCGAGTCGAGAACCGCGTAATCGCAACATCTCGACTCGATCGGTCGAACAATTAACGAACAGAGGCCACGCCTCGTAATACGAGGAGAAAATTTTCAAAGTGTGGAGAGTATTGTGCAAGCGGCTTCGCGATTTACGGGCGCAAGGAAGACGCAGTAAGGGAATAGAAGCGGCGAGGTGTGAAAACGAGACCGCAGCGATCTGTTTTCTGGACGAGCGGCCAAAGAAGGCGAAAGGAACTAGCCAGACACTATGGAGGGAGAGAAACCACCATCGCGAAAGAATTACAAAGAAAGAGAGGGAGAGGGAGAGGGAGAGAAAAAAGAAGCAAGTGCACGAGGGTTTTCCGCTCGTTGAACGTAACACGCACCGCTTTGCCACGATCCAGCGATTCGCGCGTATCGCGCAAACCGGCGAATTGCGCAACGAGCTTCTTCTCTTGCCCAATCGCGCGATCGGTTGTGGCCACACGATAAGACTCGCATTGTGATTTTGTCGAACGTTTGAAATGTACGCGAGCGCATTACGCGACATCGATTCGTTGTTTTCCCCCACGTTGGTTTCGTCATTTACCGTAACGGAAGCCCGTAATCGTCGAAGGAATTACGAATTGCTTGGAGGAACAAAGTTTCGTTATCGTTCATGTGGATGGAATAACGCGCGCACCGTGTCCATTTCAAATATAACGAGACGAAATCAAAGCAGGCTGTTCTCTTTCTGTTGCAGATGAATCAACAGTGCAAGGTGTGCGGAGAACCCGCGGCAGGCTTCCACTTCGGAGCGTTCACCTGCGAGGGCTGCAAGGTGAGTTTACTGCGGATCATTTCAACGGTACGATACGATACGATACAGGGTTCATGGAAATTCGAACGGCCGAAATAGCGATCAAATTGAAACGGGGATAATTGAAAGGCGACCATCGTCTTGTAATTTGGTTGTAATAAAAGTTTCGTTGTTGATGGTTTCCTCTAGCTATCGCGAATGTATTGATCCGAAGGAAATCGATACACGTAAAAGAGAGAGAGAGATCGTGAAAGAGAAACGACGGAATGCCAGAAGTTTTCCAGCTGGTTCCATTTTTTTTCCTCTCTGTTTTTTTTTCTTTCTGCACGCTGTTGACTGGCGATCTTTCCACGGTTTCGCAAAGCTGAGAAACGTTGATCGCTTTCACGAGCCGCTTCGTGGCCGAGGTTAAACGTTTGACTAGGCATGCGTGTCAACCAGGTCCCCCCAAAAGTAACAGCGACCATGTTTGGTGAACCGGTCAGCGATCGCTGTGTAAGGAAAGCCAAATTTCTAACTTCAAAGGGACGTTCGAGGAACACCGATCGATCGTCCGACCGATTTCTCCCGATTAAAACGACCTACATGATTTACAATTTATGCGAAGATCCGGACTCGAAAAGTAGTTCGTTAGGATCTTGGAATCTCAAACTCTCAATATATATTGAATTTGATACAAGTGGAATCGTAAATAAATCGGCGTTCAGTTTTCTTCTGCAATTACTTCTTTACCCTGCCTCGTAAAAATGTCACAGATTTTGTATTTAAAATTTTAGAATGGAACTACGACGTCTCTCAGAGAAGAAAACGTACGAACAGCCGCGTACGGTCGAATTTGTAGTACGCCGCGAGTCGAGCGTAAAAGCAAACGATGTCGAGTAGAATAGTAGGAACGTCGAGGAGGGGAGAGCTGACATGCTACGATGGGCCTGAAAACGAAAATAACGAAACGAAACAATGTCGAGCTGACGTAATCGTGAACTAGGGCGGAAACAATTGTGGCAGGCAAGTGCGAAGCGCCGGAAGCGCTGCCTCGAAGCCGCTCCGTGATCAGAACGAATTGACGAAACGCGCGTGCACGTGCTCGCGCGGCCGCAATGTCTCCTCTCGTTACCGATGATAAATCTGTCTCACGATCTACGAGATACGCATCGTTCACGGTGAAAACTCGAAGAGCGCGACTTGTCACGGCCCTTGACTTCGTACAACGATCGACGTAACCGATATAATTGACCAATATAGCCAACGATTCAATTGTCGGGTCTTTGAAAAAACGGAACAAGCATGAAACCGGTAAAAATGGCACAACGGTTCATTATCGCCGTCCACCACTGAGAACGAATTTCAACCTTTGTCGCTCCTCTCCTTCTTTTCAGTCTTCGTCTTTTTTTTTTTTTTTTTTTTTTTTTTTTTTTTTTTTTTCTTTCGCGGCGTGAGTCAGAGATACGTTTCTTAGCACGAAAGTTCAGCCGTGGCGTAATTAGCCGGTCTATTTATCGAGCAGTTTTCGAAAGGAAACCGTAATACAATCCGACAGTGGAAGGTTTAACGATGAAAAGGCGCGAGTCGGCACTTTGATGTTTCAAACCCCGCTGCTGCCCCGTTTTTGCATAACACAAGCCCGTGCGCGCCACGAAGGGGGCATGTAATAAGCATTTTCTTGATTGTGTCATCGCTTCTGAACCGTCGCGCATATTCTCCTCATCTCCATAGTGCCTCGTCGCGAACCAAATTTCAATCCTTAGATCTTAAAGCGACAATTTCGGGAAATAAAAGATCGCGGGATCGATCGATATCGATAAGATATGACCTTGCGACATGATGGCTCGGGTAATGTAAACATGGTAAACGTGAAAGACAAGTGGAACACAGTGGCGGGTGGTGGGTCTCGGCAATGCGCGCATTGGGACCACTGGGCCGCAGGAAGAGCTCGTTTTCAGAACAAACGAACCAGAAACGATTAATAATATAGCGTGCGTACGAGCAGAAAAAGCGAAAGTGGACGTCACGTGCATGCGCGAACCTGCGTCTCTTTAAAGACTGATCATTAACCGCGAAGGGCGAAATTTTCTATCAGGTTACACAGGAAATCGTAGGTGTTTCGGGGGGCGCAATAGTCGGGACTTGGCTTTAAATGCATACATCATTCGAGGCTGATTCGATGTCTGTCACAAGAAACGAGGCCTTAAATTGTACGCGTTTCGCAAGACAGAATTTGCCATTTCGAGTTTTTTGCTATCTGCGTTATCCGTGCGATGCTGGCGCGCGTTCGAAATAACTCTCCGTGTAAGAAGTTCCATCGGTGTGTCGGAAGTATTTCTCGATTCAACGTAATGGAGTGGAAGTGGAACGCATCGACTTCGTGTCGACGAAACGCGGGTAGATCGGAAAGAAGCGGAGAGAGAATATGTGCAAACGAAAGGAGACCGTTTCGTGACGCCGACACGGAAAGGCAACGGTGTCGGAATCGTGGAATTGCACCATTTGGGCAATTAGCACGAGCACAGTAGGCCGCACGCGCCTACACCAGCTGACTCCCCGCTGTACAACATGAATGAGACAACGAGAGCACACTGTTACCGTCTAACAACTTTACCGTACTCATTATGAGGGGCACAATGCCGTTGCAGCCGCGTCGGATCTCCCGAGCGAATCTATGACCTCTGAATTTGCATTCTAGATTTTGTCTCTCTTTGTAATCGTCTGAAGCTTGATTCCTTCTGTCGGCGTAATTAACGTGAATAAAGCTATCATATATTATAGCATTAACAATAACGAAATATTCCCTTTCTCTGTTTCAGTCTTTCTTCGGCAGGTCCTACAACAACCTGAGTAGTATTTCCGAATGCAAAAACGGCGGAGAGTGCGTGATCAATAAGAAGAACCGAACAGCCTGCAAGGCCTGTCGTCTACGAAAATGTCTGCTCGTGGGTATGTCGAAATCTGGCTCGCGATACGGGCGCAGATCGAATTGGTTCAAAATTCATTGTCTGCTGCAAGAACAGCAACAACAACAACAGCAGCAGCAACAACAACAACAACACTATCAACAGAATCTGCCTAACCAACCTCTAACGCAGCAACGAAAACCCATGAGCCCGCCTATTGGAATACATTCAGGTCAACGAAAAGACGACGCGCTGATGCTAGGTTTGGACGACTACAAGAACTCGACTTCTCCTAGCATCAGTTCTCCGGAATCGCACAACAGTGACAGTTCCGTAGAAATATCGGAAAGAAGGGCAGCCTTCTCTGGACACCCAGGCTTCAGACCGTTACACTCACACCTGCAACCCTCCGTGGCCGACCTGTCGGCGCTCAGCAAAGAAATGATGAGTTTACCCCTTGGCTTTCACCTCGGTGGAATGTCCTTGATTCCACCCGCGTTCCTACCACCGCCAAGTCTCACCATGTTCTCGCCCTATCACTTATATGCGACGTCTCACGGAGCTCCTCACCCCTTGGTACCGAACCATTCATCCACTCTGCTACGACACTCACCTGTGATCGAAGACACAACCAGTCCGATCACACCTGCAACCGCTATCACGACTAGCACGACAATTACCATCGATGGCAAAGACTCGTGTGGAAATAACAATAATAATAATAATAATAATAATATTAATAATAATAATAATAATAATAATAATCATAATCACAATCATAACCATAATCATAATCATAGTAATAACAACAACGACAGATATACGCATAATAATAACGTCCAGACGTCGAGGCAAAGTCCCTCGCCGAACGAAGAAAGTGGGGAAACGTATAGCAAAAGATTCTACCTGGATGCAGTGTTGAAAAGTCAACGAACACACGCGGAAGGCTCACCGACGGTGAAGGAACATTCTCGAAATAATTCGCCACTGTGTAACGTAGGGTCGGAAACGGATTGCCCTCCTCCTCAAGATAATCCCATGGACCTGTCCATGAAATCAGTCGCCACTTCTGTTAGCAACGAAACGGAAGAAGATGAAATAGACACGGAGAACGTGAGCGATCGAGACAGTCCTCCTGCGAAAAGGAGGTCAACGCCCATAGATCTAACGACGAGATCTTAAACGAAAATTCGAATAGTGATTGAAAACTTAAACGGAAGAATTTACGTTCGTTCGGAAGAGTGGATTGAAACGTCGTTTGTTTACTGAAAGACAAACGGAGTAATTGGCTGCGAGCGTGGATAGTAGTTAATCGAATGCCAAATATGGCGCGTGAGAAAGGGACGCGTGATATCGTAATCAATTACGCTCCCTTTTCCATGAATGGTTGAATGTCAGTCGGGAAGAATCAGCGGGCGCTCTATTGTCGAGCGAGCTTCCCAGAATCGTACATAATCTTTAATTGCGTTCGCCGGTCAAGCAGGAATTACCGGATCGGGCTGTGATCGCGGAGACAAATCATTCGCGCCGAATAGTTAAACGCAATTCGCGGCGAGGCTGCAATCCCGCATAAATATCCACGGCGGCTGAAAGAATGAAGAATTAACGTCTCAATTCCGGGTAATCACGGCGAGGATCGCGAGTCGCCGATCGATGGCTGGTTGCGCAAAAGCCAATCGACTTTAACGAGAGTCCTCCGCTTTAATTAACGAGCGCGCGCGCGCACACACACACACACACACACGCTTCTACGGTAATCACGTGAGATAAAGAAGGACGAAGAGGAGGAGAGAGACAAGACGGTAAAGAGAGAAAGAAGAAAAGAGCTGGATAACCTGGTGCTGACGCGTTTGCAGAACCTTCAGGAGAGCAACGACGGAGTGCAACCGTGGTGCATCGGTTGATAAACACGTCAAACTGCAGGGTGCATGTGTTCGGAACGTGCGTTACAAACAGACGTACACGTGTAGAACGTTGCCAACCGCTTTATCTTACAAGCGTTCGACGCCTGCCAATGTAAACGCCTCCGTCGCTGCTGCTTTACCGCCTCTTCTTTGCTTTTGTCCCGCACCTATTCATACATTCTCGCGTCTGAAGAATCTCCGTGATATGAGAATCGTAATCGCGACGGGCCTTGTTCGCCGGATGTCCATGACGAGTCCGGCGAACATAGCTTGCCAGAGAATTTCGGTGAAATACCTGTGCCTTCTGTCACGATCGAGAGACCCTGCTCTCGCTGAAACCGCGTGGACGATACTTTTCCAGCCTTTGTTGGCCAAGCCTAAGTTACTCGAACACAGATTTGCTTTTAGTAGAGACATTAGGTCGTGCGCGATTTACGTCACGTCGCTCGAAATGCTGTTTTTTTTTTTAATTCCCTCGAGATGCTTGTGTGTCGGATCGATCCATCCTCCGGGAAAATTTTCGCAGGACCGACCATGACAATATTTCGAAACAACGAGGAACACTACGTATTTGAAGTTCGTCGGGCATTTGAACGAGATAAGTGAAATCGTAAACAATCGTATGCAGAGAGTACGTAAATATAATTGAAACGATTGCGTTTTCTTTCGTCGTTAAGCTCGAACGGTACAACGAAGAGATATTATTAACGATTTTCTACCNACAACGAAGAGATATTATTAACGATTTTCTACCCTTATGCTTCGTTAGATACTTGTTATCAATGGTTATGAGAGTAGTCAATAAATGGCCAGTATTTCGTTCAATGGTTAATATTGTTGATTGTATTGCAATTCCGAACACGTGCAATTGTAGAAATACTTTATTTAATTAATACCTAAGTCTGTACATGGGTACATGTAATTCTATTTACCGAAGTTAACAGATAAGGCGGGAGCGAAAGTGTAAATAATAGTTAGGCAAGGTTTGCGTGAACGGGACCCGGGCCAGTAAGTACTTACTTGTATATAGCTAGTAGGTGATAGTGACTAATGAATTACAATGCTCGAAATAATTAGAAAAATGTGATCAGCTTACACTACCAAGATAATAAAAGATATTTTATATATATATATATATATATATATATATATATATATATATATATATATGTTAAAAATAGAGA
>NIPQ01092184.1:0-14728 GCA_002806875.1 Lepidotrigona ventralis hoosana | reverse complement strand
TTCAATTTCAATCGAAATAAGAAGACCACGAACGTTCACGTCTTTTGACTAGAATCGATTATTTGTAAGTTCGTTTTGAGCTAAATTTTCAGATAAAATTCAGATGAATTTACATTGATTGAATTGGGTTAAGAAATTATTTTACATTCCCTTGGTATTTTCGTCATTTTCAAATATATTCCTCCTTTCGGTGCCGGCATAAATGCACCTGGATCAATTTCGTAAGGAATCATTGTCTTATCGCAGACGTCTACTATTAAGAAATTATTTTACATTCCCTTGGTATTTTCGTCATTTTCAAATATATTCCTCCTTTCGGTGCCGGCATAAATGCACCTGGATCAATTTCGTAAGGAATCATTGTCTTATCGCAGACGTCTACTTTGTAATTACGGAGAACCGTGATTAGTCCGACTTTAGTCTGATAAACTGCGAAACGTGCACCTAAAAATAACAGCAATATCAATAGTTAATGAGTATTTCTGAAAATTCGTAATTTATCAAGGAATATTTGAAAAGTAGATCCAAGTTGAGATAATGAATTTATATAATATTAAAAATCCCGATAATCCCTGTATAATTTAATATTAAAATTTACATAATATTCATTCTTATCATTGTGTCATTAAATTGAATATCGTTGATAATAATTATAACATAATAAATTAAATATGTATATTTATTAAAATTTAGATAATCCCTGTATAATTTAATATTAAAATTTACATAATATTCATTCTTATCATTGTGTCATTAAATTGAATATCGTTGATAATAATTATAACATAATAAATTAAATATGTATATTTATTAAAATTTAGAATATTTAAAAAAGTTAATAATTAAAGAATGATTCATAAAATTAAATTATATTAAAAGTTCCAGGATTAAGTAATATTAGTTTAGAACTTTTTATTACTAATTTCAGTCACGGTGAATGTAAAATACAAATATTTAAAAAAGTTAATAATTAAAGAATGATTCATAAAATTAAATTATATTAAAAGTTCCAGGATTAAGTAATATTAGTTTAGAACTTTTTATTACTAATTTCAGTCACGGTGAATGTAAAATACAAAACCGAATTTTAGTAATTTGCTATTTATAAATTATTATAGTATATCATTTATGATAATATTTAAGGATTAATAATTAAATATTCTTCATTAAGTATTAGTATTGCGTCACTACAACATTCCGTTTGCAATTCTTTTCAATCAGTTTATATAATTAAATTTTATCTTCAACATTGAATCAAACTCCAAGGTTTCATTTAATTATTTCATTCTACAATTTTACGAAATTTAAAAAAATGAATGACAAATAAAATTATTACTTCGATTAGAAATTTTCTAAATATAATTTAACATACCGATACAATTCCTTGGCCCTTTGCCAAATGGCAAATAATGCATAGGATGTCGAGCAGTCACAGCATCTTCGTTGAATCTTTCGGGATCGAATTTCTCAGGATTCGGATAAATATCTGGATCGTGATGCATACCGTATACTGGGATCCATATCTCCGTCCCTTTGGGTATCGAAACTCTCGTACCGTTGAATGTATAGTTCGATTTTGCTTGTCTCTTCAAGATAACTCCTGGTGGATACATTCTTAATATTTCTGCAAAGAAATAAATAATGTAACTTATGTGTATATATGTATACAAAATAGAAACACAAAATGTAAATCTATGGGGCTAAATTTGTTAATCATATGATATATAAAAATATGTTTTTTTGTTTCATTGTATCTAAATCCTATATTATGTTACATATTATTATACATACGTATATAATTCCATACTACATATATTACATGTTACATCCAGAACCGGCTAATTAGCTGCCCGCTATTTTGACTCTTGCCTCTATTTTCTTGATCGCTATCTCTTCCACTGCATCGATCTCTCCACTTGCTTGATAAGGAAATCAACAGACTGAGAGAGAGTGCAGTTCATGCACGGCGAGGAAATTTCAATGTAGTGGGGAGACCGATACAGTGGAGGGGATGGCGATCAGGAAAGTAGGGGCAAGGGCCGCCAGTTAGCCAGCTCTGTTATGAATTATGTATGCATTACGATTATGTACGTTATGTATAATACACAATATAGTATTTAAATTTGATTAAATAAAAAAAAAAGTAAAAAATTTACTAATAAATTGATAATTGGAAAGTCAATCTAAATTGAACTTTACCTTTGAACACTTGATCTAAATATTTCATTCTCTTAATATCATCGTATTTCAATTCTCCGTTGTTCTTGGCATAGTGCTCCTCAATTTCCTCGCGGAGTTTGTCCTGTATGTCTTGATTCAGAGCTAGTTCGTAAAGAGTGTTGCTCATGGCCGTGGAAGAAGTTTCAAAACCGGCTATGAAGAATACGAATACCTGCGCCGTGAGTAGTGTGTCTGTCAAGTCTGAAAAGGAACACGATCGATTACTCTTAAGAATCTAAATACAAAAATATCGATGTCAGTAGACGTTGTAACATTAATTATAATTGTACAGTGTTTTATTTATATTATTACTTGTATTACATTTTATTATTATGTCCGTCAATTCAGCGGGGCTATTCGTCATACTCTACGCTTATATTTCCAAATTTAAAAAAAAAAAACAAATTCTACGACTATATTCAATGTGATATAAATATTCACCGATGTTTTGTAACTTGTCTGGATATTTCTGAAGCTCCATCAGTATGTTGATGAAGTCCGGTCTGACAATGTTGTTCTCCCTTCTGTACTTCATCGTTTCGCTGACGACCCTCGTGAAGAACGGCGCGAATTTCTGATGCGGCAGTATATAACCGAGCAGATCGTACAACATTGGCATGAATTGCTTGGTCTTCAAGCGTATGATGCTCTGTAGATTCACGGCGAACACCTCTCTGCCCATTTTACGGAACTCGCTGTCTTTGTCCTCCATCGCGCTCATCTCGATACCAAAGGCGCAAGTGCCAATCACGTCGGTAGTGAATTTCGCTGTTAGCTCGCGGCACTCGATGACCTCTCCTCTCCCGACCTCTTTGTCCAGGTATTTCTCCAAGTGATGCGAGCACTCGACCATGAGATAGAACATCTCTCGCAGTTTCCCGGATGTGAATACCGGCGAGAGCTTGTTTCTCAGTGGTCGCCACCGTTCCGACTCCAAGTTGAACAGATGCGCTGATAGTGGTTCCGTCTGCGAATGTTCGATTTGACGAAGTTGAGTTGCCCGATTAAAACTTGACTTGTTGATGTATTAACTATACAAGTGAAATTAATTCCGCTGTTTTCGTTAGTTTTTCTTTTTTTGTAAAAGTAGTATGTACAAAATCGTCATAAAATATACAAAAGTGTTATGAAGTTAATATATCTAATTAATATAGGTGTGTGTGTGTGTGTGTGTGTGTGTGTGTGTGTGTGTGTAAATTATTATTTACAAATATTAAAATTATATAAATTAACTATTTAATAAATTTAATTAAATAATATATTATATATGTACTAATAATATATTAATAATAATAATAATATATTAATAATATATTATATGTATCGAATATATATGGAAACATATAATAAATATCCAATTTTTATATAATAATTAATAATTAACAATAAAAATGAAAATTGGAAATTTATTATATGTATCTATATATACTGGACAATATCAGGACAATATTAGAGTTTTACATGTTATATATTGGGTAGTATTGGGTAATTGAATATCTATATATAATATATATTATATAGCAAGATTAAGGATATAATCAGAGAAAGAAAAAGTGCATCTGTTATAGAATTGAGTTAAATTCTAACTATATATGAAAAATGGCTCGTTTGAAAAACTAATAATTTCATTGAAAAAAAAAAAAATAATAGGAGAATATATAAAAAAAAAGGATAAGTTCAAAATTTTTATCTGTTCCCGTATTCTTTATTCTCACGACAGCAAGTATTTCCAAGAATGTACTACTAATTTGTTATAAAATCGCTTTCAACAGTCTCTTTGGAAATAAATTTCAAGAAATTAGAATCTTACATACTGCAACACTAGGAATTTTTATTTCAAGAAAATTTCTTTTATTTTTTTTTGTTTTTATGACGAAATTTATGAATGTTCTAGATTAAATATAGTAATTTTCCGCATGCAGCTTTCTCAAGTGAATTTCTTTACTGTTTTTTATTTTTTCGCCATTTATTATCACATACACGAATGTTGTTTTTAGCTTTCGTAAAAATTTTAATTTATATAGAAGAAGAATACTTTTTCTTTCGCGTAATGGGTATGTAATTATCAAACACAATTAATAGGTAAAAATAATTACTTATCAAATATAAATACTTATCGAGCGTAATTAACAGCTGAAAATAATTAAATTCCACAAATTTGACGTACAGTTTCGCTTACCTTTTCGTGAACTGTGGGCTCTCGGTCGACAAAATTGGAAAAGTCCCTGATAAGAACGTCTTTGATGAGTTCCGGTTCAAACAGCATGAGGAAAGGCGATCTTCTCGCGTACAAGCCAACCATCGATTCGTTTTTATAAGCGTCGTAAATTTCTTTTACATAATCGGCCATTGATTTTCTTGCCAAAAAGATCTCCTTGATGTTGCCAATGAAGGGTAGGGGCCGTGGACCCATCACTCCACGATTTTTCCAAAATTCGAAGGCAGATGTGGCATAGTAATAGACAGCAAGGAGCATTATGGTCAGACCGCACAGAATCTCGAAATAGTTCGACATCCTTCTCGATAGTTTGAAATCAGTAACTTCAAGCTATTTTAAAAATAATTTACCTTATTTGCAGTGATTATAGTATTACAGTGATTGCAGATAAAATATAAATATTGCAGACAATTTAATAAAATACAGTATTACTTATCGTAGACAATATAAATTTAATGATTAATATAAACTTTCCTCGTGGGAGAAGATTATCTAAAAAATAATTTATGTTATTTATGTTACACTATATTATTTTACTTCTACATATTATATTATTTTATTATTACGTTATGTAGAGCATGATATATATATTGATTTATTATCTGATTTGTTGTCTTATTCATTTGGAAAATTATGATCAGTGTATAACTGAAGAAATCAGGTTAGACAGATAATGAAATATCAGTTTAAAAAAATACTAAAATAACTTAGATAACACTCGTACCACGCGGAATATTCCAATTTCCTAACTATAAAATAATAGGAAATTTTTTTGTGTAAATGAAATATTAAATGCGACATTAATAACAAAAAAATTGACACGTAGGATTTGTCGTTCTATCTAAAAAAAAAGAAAAATGAAAATTTCTTCCTTTAAAACTTACTGTATTATATAAAAGGTAAATAGAACATTTAACTTATATAATAATTGTAAAAACTTATAATGTCTGATAACTCTAAAAATAGGAAAGTAATGGACATATTTAATGTAAGTAAAGTAGTAAATAATTAAAAAAATTATAGAAATGAACGTGATAAAAGAACGCAGTTACGATAACGTTTTTGCAATAATAACTCGATAAATTTTAATTGCATATTTAGCCTTTAGCTTCTTCGAATATCATTAATGACACATTTTTCGATAAAAGCTTACACGAAAAGACAATTCTAAATTGATTAAGAATAATAAAATAGCTCATGAACTGAATTTAGATAACAAATATTTGTTGTTTGGTGTGTGTTATTTTACGTTATTGTTATACTAAAATAGTTTGAGAATTATTTTACAATCTACATTTATATATTTGAAAATATAATTTAAAAAAATACTAGAATTTCAGTGCAAAATTATTTGTAACTTGAAATTATATTATTTAATACAAAATTATTTATTGAATGTTATCAAAGGTGTCATGTTTCTATACCTAAGTCCATGAAAATCCGTAGTTTAATAACTATATGTAGTCGATTTTGAAATACATAAAACAGCTTCTGAAAATACATAACATGGTAAAATCGACAATAATCTTACAATCATAATAAGTGACGAATTAAAAAAAAGAAAAATCTTTATATTCTCTTGTCTAAATTATTTGAGAACCATGGAGAAAAGATAAACCAAGAAAGTAAAAGAAAAGAGTGTCACTTCGTATTCTGCTATAATATTTTTAAAATTTTCGAAAGAGAGAAAATATTTAACAATAGGGCTGTCTAACAATGTCAAAATATATTTCAAATCTAATGAAACTGTGTAGCATTTAATTTAAGACCATTAATCGAGTTAGAATTTACTCTAAATTTCACAACGCTATTTAGTCAGTTTAAAAAACTTTTAATTTTAATTAATTAAATTTTATTCTGAACCATTTTACATTTGCACGAGTAACAAATAATAAATATAATATCGAGTAATAAATTGTTTAACGCAAGCCAGTTAATTTACATTAACACTAGATTTTTACTTTGCATAGTGATTCATTGTCAAAAAAAAAAACAGCGCAGATATTTTATGTCAATCACTGTGCGCATAGATCGCATGAATATACAATTCAACGTACAATTGAGCAAAAACATAAATAAACTTACGACAGATAAGAGTTGCTACTGGTATTGATGATAATTGTCGAATTATTTGACGAACGAGTGAAAAAACCGAGTGTAGTGACAAAGGAAAACGCGACTGCTTCTTGAAAACGTTTTTCAGACGACTCACCAGCTCGCTTGACAGTTCTCCAGTTTTATACATACCGTGAACCGTTCTTCGAGCTATTCGTTCGCGATGACTTGCAATTGAAGTTGATCATCTATTTGCTTTCTCTCAGCTTCTAAGAATAATGGCTTAAAGATATAACAAACGCTGACACGCTTGTTGAATTTTTTATCGCTCATGTATTGATTATCGTGATATTCATTATTTACTAACTTGGTTATACAATTTTTTTTTTTATAACGAAATTTGAAATATCGCAGATTATTAGGTGTACAGATTAATTAACTTTGATGTGAGTATTATTTTGGGGGGAAACTTGGTTCTATTCCTTCCCTGCATTCTTTTTCTGAGTGCACAGGGAGAATACAGTTTTATTCATTATATACATAGTAGATAAAATAAATTTAGGTACCATTTCTTATAGAAATTTGAAAATGCGTAATAATCTGTTTAGTAGATATAAACAACTTGGAAACAATCAAGAATAACTGAGGAAACTAAAACTGTTATTTAACTTGAATTACTGTTAGTTAACATTTTATTGTAAATCTTAAAATTATATACAATTTAAATAATACACGTGTGTGTATAATAATATAATAAAACAACGTTTATAATAGATACCTGATAAATAATATGTGTCATTTAATATTATATCGTAGCGAAATTGATTTATTCACCTAATAAATTTCGCTTAAATAATATTAAAGATAAAGGTAATCCACAGTCACAATTAACACGTGTCTTAGCAACGTAATACGATTATTTTTATTCTCGCTTCATATCTTTATTTGAAACAGTGAATAGTGAAATGGTCCAAGATTCTAACACAGTGTTAATAAAGATAAAAGTCTGGAACTTAATTTTCAATAGTTTATTTCGACTTGACCAGGGGTAGTGCATTTCATGATTTCTAATATATTATTATTATTTATTAGAGTAAGTTATTTCCTCTTTTTTCAATGTTCTTCTTATATGTTTTTACTATTTATAAACACGTTTTTGTTGTTGAAGCTAATTTAGTAGCGCGTCGAAGCTCACTTGAGAAAGAAATGGCACGTAGAGTACGAAAGTTTGGCCACCCTTGGTTTAGACAAAAGTATCTATCTCGAATAGGATAAAAGATTGACTTGCTGAATCTAATCCTAAAATCAGAGAGTAAACTATTATTATTATAAAGTTATTTCGACAATAGCGCGGTGATTTTTATATCCGTCCTTGGAGTGCCATGGTGAAAGTGGTATTTTACTCGTTTTCGTTCATTTTTTCAAGAGGTCCCGTGTTGAAATGCGATAAAATCTATAAATACGCTGATCCTGCAAGTCACGATTGCTTTCAGATCATATTCGATTATTGGTGCGATTATTTGACAACAATGATGTGCAACAGGATCATACATAAGAGCATTAATTTATTTATTAGTTAAAGTTACGCATACTAAAAGAATGACGATTGTTTCTTGTATTTATTTATAAGAATAATATTATACAATCGAATAATATTATGAGTATGTTAAAGTGCACAAAATGTTTTATTATTATCGTCATTGTCATTAGTATAAATTTTACATAGACACACAAATATAAATAAATTCGCGGTCTACCAATGATAATATACTAATTGTACAGAAGTTAAATAAATATAATTTTCACGCTATTCTGGTTATAATATTATAACTATATAAGAGTGATAGAGAAAGATGACAATACACGAGTAGAGATATAATCTATCTCGGTTAGTGAAATTGAAGTGAAGTGATTAGTGACTCATTGTATAATTAGGAATTATATTCTTGATAATTTCGTTTATCTGTTGCTGCATTGCTATTATATAAATTAATCTGTCTTTGCATCTCGTAAGAAAAAAATGACATTTTCATTATTTCTTTCAGTGATCTTTCGCCACTTATCGAATAACTTTGAAAATTCACTTTTCTTGGAAAACGAGTCAGATTCAGATCTAGTCAATTATTTTATTATGAATGAAGCATATATGATACTGATTGAAGTAGATTTGCAGAACATAGGTATTAAATACGCGTTAATTAATTTTCGAAATAATTTATTGCATAATACACAATTCATTACGTTGAATTACGTATACATGTTGAACGTAATTTATTATTACTGTATTAGGTTTTCGTAACAATAGTCATTTATCGGATACATATATACAGTGAGTAGACTATATTTGTATGGAAATACCGAAATATCTCTGTTATTTCTAATGATAAATTTTAAATAACTAAAAATTAAATTTTCAATAGACTGAGAAGATTATAATATTGCTAATCAGTGATTGGCAGATTTTTTTTTCGTAGGGGGAAAGATTTTGAAGGTCACCTCCACCTTTTTTCAAGTAGAATGGAATATTTTTTTTTTATCTTTTAATCGATGTATTTTGTAAAGCAATATTTTATGAAACTTAAATGCATGAAAGACAAGACAAGAACAATATGAATACAAGAATTGCTGTCCTTGTCCTTCATATGATAGATCTTTAAAAAAGCTATTACAATTTCAAGTTACGTTTTTATTATTAAAAAAAAAGTTATTACAATTCAAATTACGTTGTTATTATTTGCTGAAACATGCCTGATAAATGGTTAAACAGGACATGTTTAATTATCTGTGTAAAAATAAAAATACTTTCCATTAAAGCCTCCGTTGCCAAGAAAACCGAGTTTGGAAATTTATCAAGTACACGTGCGTACTCAGTAATGTACAATTTTTAACGAAATAACATATATTCACTTCATTTCGAGTGATCTTAAAAGAAAAAAAAAAAGAGAAAAAAAGAACTGGCACAGTTCTAAATCACGGGTTCAGTTTCTGTAATTTCAAGTATATTCCTCCTTTTGGCGCAAGCAAAAATGTGCTCGAGTCAATCTGATAGGGAATCATAGTTTTCTCGCAAGTGACCACTTTGTATTTGCGAAGTATCGTGATCAGTCCCACTTTGGTTTGATAAACGGCGAAACGCGCACCTAGAAAAGTTATGCGAATTATTAATGGGCGATTTAAATAAATATTTATACTGTAATACTAGTAATATTTGTACTATGATACTACTTATTCGACGAATCTGAACGTCTCCTTATTTTTCTAATAGTGTATAGATTTTTGATACATTTTCGCACGCTGATTATGAATCCAATTGTGTAAATGTGAAATATTCAAACGTTACATGTAACTTGTATTTATTAATCTCTAATTTATAAAATTGAAATTCCAAGTTCTCGATTTTATATAATCAGTGATTATTTAAACTGTGACACTATAATATATCAATTACAGAGGGTGACATAAATAATAATCATCTTAACTGCATAACACACACACACACACACACACACACAAAATGAAGGACATCTTCTGTAATAGACCTCATAACAAATTTGACATATCTCACGAATTGTTGATTTTAAAAAAAATTTTAAAGTTGCGATAAATCGATCTACGGTGAAAAAAAAAAAAGTATATAGTTCCAATTAAGAAAATGTTGCATCTGCATGTTTTCAAATGCATCGTTGCCCTAGAACCTGCATCAATTTTACAATCTACATTCTTTTTGTATTTCTCACATCTCATTTTTAAGATAAGTATAACTGTGAGAATCATTCTGTATATACAAATATCGACCAAAGTTGTTTGAATACGCTTTTACTGCACTTGTATTTCGTACTTGATTTAGTATTTCGCAATATTTTTTATTACGAATTAATAATATTTCATATTATTTTATATTATAATTATGCATTATAACAATTATACACTGAAACATACTAAAACACTGTACTGAAAACTATAAACTATATTGAAATTATAACCATACTGAAACACTCTATGACATAGAAATTGATGTTAGAAGCATGTACTGATATTTGAAAATCTATATATTTTACACGTATGTAAATATTCATACCTCTTGCCAGTATATATACATATACACCATAGTATACAATGCATACAAAAATTATACGTTTATATTTTAATATTCAAACGCAAAAGTTGAAAGTTTGCTTCTTTACTGAATTAAGAATGAGACAAGCTCGTAATCAGCGTGCAAGAATCTAACAACAAATCACACATTAATGGCTGCAACAAAAAAAAAAAAAAGAAGAAAAATTCCTTCGTGTTTGATAATGCGATTGAACGTGTACCAATGCAATTTCTCGGCCCGTCGCCAAACGGCAAATAAGTCATTGGATGTCGAGCTTGGATGGCGTCCTCGTTGAAATTCTCCGGATTGAATACGTCGGGATTTGGATAGATATCAGGATCACGATGAATCGCGTACACCGGGATCCATATTAACAAATCCTTCGGTATACTGACTTCTGTATCTGTGAAAGTATAGCCAGAGGTAGATCTCCTTGGCACCAGTGGCCCTGGTGGATACTTCCTCAACGTCTCTACAAAAGATTGAATGAAAACTCATCTTCTGTCGCGAACATCTTTGGCTTCGCTTCTCCAAGAAACGTTGTTACGACACGTGCCTTTAAACACTTTGTCCAGGTATTCCATGTCTTTGACGTGCTCGTACTTCAACTCTCCGCCGTGTTTCGACAAGTTCGACTTGATCTCGTCGCGCAACTTCTCCTGGATCTCCTGATTGAGGGCGAGTTCGTAAAGGGCGTTGCTCATCGTCGACGACGAGGTTTCGAAACCAGCGGCGAAGAAAACGAAAGCCTGCGCGGTTATTAAGCTGTCGGTCAGTTCTGCAAGATAAAGATTCAGTTCCGTTAACACTAGAACTACCACACCAGTCATTTTGACTGGTCTGACAACTTTATTTTAAAATTCCTACTTCATGTTACATTTTTTCTTCGCAATGATGTAATGACTTTTGCAAGGATTAATATAATGAACTTTAATTTTGTTCTATTCATTTAAAATAAAAGTAATTTTGTATCATGGCTACTTATACCAGTACCAATAATTTTGACTGGTTTTCGTAGAGATAGCTACGTCTCAACTGTTGGTAGTTCTAGTGTTAACTGACGATTATATAAATTGAATTACCAATTCTAAACGAAAGATCCAATCTACTGGTGTAGTTTTGCGTGAATTTGAATTTAACACAGGGTACAAATAATATTTTATCAAAGGTAATCGTCAGGATAATAAATCGAAGGAATAAGAAAAGTCTTAGTTCGTGAATGTTGTGGACAAATATTGAACGTATAACAACTACTGTGCATATTTTTATGTGTTAATATGTCTTCATATGAAATTCTGTGTGCGTTGAATTTATTGAGAAATGCATAAAAATCTAATGTAACAGTTTAAAAACTCACTGATATCGCCCACTTTCTCCGGATGTTCCTTCAGTTCCATGAGCATGTGGATAAAGTCGGGTCTGTATATGTCGTGCTCTTTCCTATATTTCATGGTGTCTGTGACGAGCTTGGTGAAGAACGGTGCAAGTCGTCTGTCAGGTACGATGTAACCCAACCAATCGTACAACTTCGGCGCGTACAGTCGTACTTTTAACCGTATCACGTTCTCCAAACTCGTGCCAAAGATCTCTCTGCCGACCTTGCGGAACTCACTGTCCTTGTCCGACATCGAGCTCATCTCGATCCCAAACGCGCAGGAACCAATCACGTCGGTCGTGTATTTCGCCGTCACCTCGCGAAAGTCGGCGGGCTCGTCCATCTCGGTCAGTTTGTCCAGGTATTTTTCGAAGTGGTCCGCACACTCGAGGATCAGGCCGAACATGTCCTTCAGTTTGCCGGACGTGAACATCGGGGTGAGCTTCGATCTTAACGGGCGCCATCTTTTCGGCTCCAGGTTAAACAGATGCAATGACAGCGGCTCTGTCTGCAAACGACATCAGTCATCGATATCTGAAGATTGATGGAAACGTTGGTTCGGTTCTTGAAAAAAATTGGGAAATTGGAAAGGAGAGAAGCGAGGCCGCACCAGCTACTCACTCGCAAATTGTATTTTTACTAATTTCCGAGATATTTGATAAAATATGTTTCCAGAATTCCCAACTTTGACGGTGGTTTTCATCCCTTTAACATTGACGACCCTCGATAAAAAAAAAGATACGTGTCAAATACTGTTTGCAAAACTACATTTATGCCAAATTTCATCGAAATCGGTGATTGACACTTCGATGTATTCATATACATTTGTCAGTTTGTCGGTTTCTTCATCGTGAAAATTAATTCCCACTCTGTTCCGCAGCGGACCGTACAAATTACTTTCTTCCTTTAAGTTACAATAAAGAACACGTTTACGTATATATCTAATGCGAATGTGTGGCCGCGACATTTTCAACGTAGGGGGAGATCGATGCAGTGGAGGGGATATCCCTAGCGATCAGGAAAGTAGGGGTGAGGGCCGCCAGTTAGCTATCTCTGGAGTAGATCAAAAATTTCCTTATTAAGTCGATCATCTGGAAAATCTGCTTCTAGATCTTGCTTTGCAATTAAAATACTTGTTTATAAGATAAGTTTATGATAGTTTATTCGACGTATTCTAAAAATATGCGTCTGAAATTCAAATTTATGTAAAATATTTTGACAGTTTACAAATATGGATAATAGATGTAAAGAAGGACGAATTTATTAATATCTAATTCGTCTATTTGAATAATAAGTAATAACTATTTGAATAATACGTAATATTAATATGTTAATATTAATATCTATTTGAATAATGTGTAAAATAGTAAATAAATTTTACATAGAGTGAATGTACTTGCTGAAAATTGGAAAATAAAAATTGAAATCTTAGATANTTAATATCTATTTGAATAATGTGTAAAATAGTAAATAAATTTTACATAGAGTGAATGTACTTGCTGAAAATTGGAAAATAAAAATTGAAATCTTAGATACTTGAAGATTGAATTAAATTTGTTTTTTGAAAGATCAGTGATTTTATTACTTAAATTCATTGATATTGTTAACAATGTTTAAACATTCATTACTAAAAAGAAACTAAAAAATATCAAAAAGAAAAAAAAAAAGAAATCAAACATACAGAAAAGGAAAACTATTTAAAGTAATTAAATAAATATCCAAATTTCGAAGTAAATTATAATTTTACATACTGCAATTATACACATTGGTACCAACAATTTTCTCTAACTTTTTTCTCAACTGCATTTTTTCTTTTGTTTCACTTCGTTGCGTACAAATGTTACGTACAAATTTACGAATGTTTCTTTATTTTCGCCGACATTTCAATACACATTGGTACCAACAATTTTCTCTAACTTTTTTCTCAACTGCATTTTTTCTTTTGTTTCACTTCGTTGCGTACAAATGTTACGTACAAATTTACGAATGTTTCTTTATTTTCGCCGACATTTCAATTTGAATAACCAAACATGCGTGACGAACATATTCGTCAATGCAGTTAACGATTGAAATACAATTATTTCGCTTACAACTTAGAAACACAACGTGACTTACCCTTTCGTGAACAATGAATCCTCGGTCGGAGAATTTCGTGAAGTCCTTGATCATAACGTATCGTCAATGCAGTTAACGATTGAAATACAATTATTTCGCTTACAACTTAGAAACACAACGTGACTTACCCTTTCGTGAACAATGAATCCTCGGTCGGAGAATTTCGTGAAGTCCTTGATCATAACGTCCTTGATTAATTCTGGATCTTTTAAAATGAGAACTGGCGATCTTCTCATATATAGTCCAACCATCGGTTCGTTTTTATATTCTTCGTAGAGATTCTTTAGATAATAGGCCATTGGAATTCGTGCAAACATGAGATCTATGGTATTCCCAAAGAAGAACACAGGTTTTGGTCCTCGAACTCCGCGGCTTTTCCAAAAATCGAACGCTATTCTTCGTAGAGATTCTTTAGATAATAGGCCATTGGAATTCGTGCAAACATGAGATCTATGGTATTCCCAAAGAAGAACACAGGTTTTGGTCCTCGAACTCCGCGGCTTTTCCAAAAATCGAACGCTGATACTGAATAATAATAAAAAGCCAGGAGCAGCGCGACGACGCCGCACAAGATTTCGAAGTATCCCACCATAATTCCACCAATATATTTGAACGACTGATAGTTCAAATAGTATATAATTCCACTTCT
>NIPQ01092183.1:0-19533 GCA_002806875.1 Lepidotrigona ventralis hoosana | reverse complement strand
TAGAAAACTCGAGATAACTCGCTGGCGAACGGACGAATAGCAAGACGGAAAAAGGGAACAGTTAAGCTGGGACGAATGAAAAAGAGACGAGAATCGAACATGGCTAAAGCAAAAGGAACGTTGTGCACGTGGAACGATCGATTCGCTCCGCACTTGATACAAGGAAGATTCAAAAAGATCCTTGGCTTCGTTTGTTCAACAAGATCTTCTTGTTTCTTGACTTCTCGCTTCCAGACAATTTGTAAAATTCTGAAAATAATCGTATCGAGAACTAAAACACTGTAATAAATAGAATATAAAATATACAATGAGAAAAAAGTAAAATAAAATGTTCTCGTCTCTTTCCCGTATAATTATCCATAAATCGCATTTTCACTCGGTTCTCGTTTCATTCGATGCTCGAATTTTAGAGCAACTTTTATGTTTTAGTCTTCGCCTCTGTGCTTCTTTCACCCACGAGCAGCTTCGACGTAATTTTCTTGTTTTTATCGTTCGTANTTTTTTTTTTTTTTTTTTTTTTTTTTTTTTTTTTTTTTTTTTTTTTTTTTTTTTTATTAATGAACGGACGCAAATGGCTCTTGCAAAAATACAATTTGTCATCTCATCTCTTTCTGTTACCTCTAGAAAAAAAGTGTTACCATTATCTACTTTATACTTCTTAATTAACTCACTTCTTGTCGTGTTAAGCATTTTCGTTCTTTTTTCCTTCTTTTTCTTTTTACGCGTCTCTGTGTATATTTTATGTACTCCATCGGGGTTACTCGTTTGTGTAAATTAACACGGGACTGGCAAGAAGGCCGTCAATAATACCGCGGGATCGCGTTTTTCTTTCACGAAAACGTATGAAAAAATTGCAACGAGAAAAATTTCATCCCCCCCCCCCCAGCGATGTCATTTTATTTTCACTTGCCATTCAGACAAAGCAACGCGTGCTTTTAATATATAGCGCAATATATCATACAAACCACAGCAATAGTATAAAAAGACAGAGAGTGATGGAAAACAAAGAATAAAATGTTGTCATTCAAAGCCTCATTTTCAAGAAATGTTCCAGCTCGAAGTCTATCAAGTCATGCTTTTGTCTACTTTTAATCTGTTTCTATTATAATCAAACAATCACGATAGTATAACAACCACTAATCTTTTACCTGATTATATAAATAGACTGAAAATAATATAGATTTTGGGATAAGTAATCTCTTTGATTTGATAAGTGTTATCAAACAGTGCTTATTATGGCACTGTTTATTAATGCATGCGTATACTTTCAGACTGAATTTCTTCAAAAAACAAGGCTTTTATCCTAGAACCACCGACCTCTAATATATATCTAAATATGTTATATACACGTCCGGCTATAATTAAATCTGTTTCAATAAAAGCGACCATTAATTTCACCAGAAACATTTTTAACCCTTGTACTGCCAGCGGGCCGATATCTTCGTTCAAATTTTTTTTCATAAAATTTATAAAAGCATACATATCAAATTGACCTTACACACCATGCACTGCAAGTTGACAGTAAAAGGATTAACAACCGCATGAAGAATAAATCCATAATCTATCAATCTGGTGATTCTAGTATTAAACAAAGAAAATTCTATTCCTTATTCCCAACTATTCACATCTAAAATCATTCTCTGCCTTCCTATATTATATACCACACATCTTATATAATATAATATTTTACAATAATCATTAGTTCAACATCTTTACATTCCAAGTATACACCCCTATTCCAAAAAACCTTTTAAATGTCACATGCAATTCACGGATGGGTGAAATTTTCCTCGTTTGAATCTCTCTCTATCCAAGATTCACCCTGGCTATTCTTACACACACAGGCAAACATCGTTGTACATTCTTGACAACGTGCATCGAGTCGATCGGCAACATTCAATCAGTACATTACATTCATTCGATCCTCAGTTTCTCCTTCTGCGGATTATATATTTTGATCGTATACTTGAAAAAAAAAAAGACAAAAAAAGGAAAGAAAAGAAAATCTCTCTCTTTCACAGCATCATTTTTAGCATCGTGTGTCGTCAATATCGCGATTATTCCTTGGTGCTCGTTCGTTTCTCCTCTGGAACGTGCCGCCATAAACGGAAGTTAGGACTCAAAAGAAGCCGAGGAGAGAAGGAAGAAGCGATCCTCGACGAACCGATCCGCCAAGTTTCCTTGAATACAGCAGCTCGAAAGCGGGCTGGTGATTCTCCATAGTGGCCGACGTCCACCTGCTTCTCGTTCCTCGAGCTTTCTCGATTTTTTGTCAGGTAACGAAGAGTCTTCTGGCGGTCGAGTTCACCAAGTGCCTCAGCCGTGGTCACTCGAGACTTCGTAGTAACACGACCATCTCGCGGAACAAGGCACCCAATTTACCTGGCGTCGTTTGTTTCTTCAGTAAAATACCTCTGATCGTCGTGAACTTCTCGTAACAGGAGAGGCACTTGTGGTATCTGTGCACGCGAAAGGAATTATTATTTTAATTGCAGTGGTCCTTTGTCAATGTCTTGACATCGGAGAGATTCATCTTTATATTTACAGATACAATTTTTTTCTCTCAATATAAACGAAATATTTCAATTTTAAGTTGATTACTTGACGAGAAAAATGATTCGTATCAGAGTCAAGATTTCAGATATCAAGGTGTACTTTTTCTTCTGAAAATACAAAAAGGTGAGAGAGAGAAAATATACTGACCGTTCTTCTCGCGACACGTCCACGCCGATCGTGTGAAGAGGAGCTTCCACGTTCGACTTGATTACCGATGCAAAGTTTCGCAGGATCAATCTCAATGCCGAACACCCCACCGTTATATACCTGAAACAATAATAATAATAATGAAAAAAACTAACATATTGTCTATTGTGTCTTTCAATAATTAAAAGTCGACTTAATTATCTCAAATAAAAGAATGTAATGAAAAATCACCAAGTCTGCCAAAATGAAGGAAAACTCTATAAACCATCAGATTTACATCGTTTTCAAAAAGTGTGTCAGACTCACGAGAGAAGAAAGGAGACGAGAAAGCCTCGGTGGTTCTGACACCACCGATGCTTGTCACGGCTAGTTTGTTCCAAAACGTGTTATTAGCCCATAACGATACCAATAAATAACGAAAGGCACGAAAGGCTTGGCCCCGCGATTCGATACGCTCGCTTTCGACCGGCGATAAAGGGTTCACGCGAGCTCCCGTTCGAATCAGCGAGACGAATCGCACGGACCGCCTCATAAATGTCTCGCATAATGTCCAACGTTCATCTTACCATCTCCCACAAACATTCTGTACCACGGGAAAACATGTATTTTTCTCATGAAAAGCTTCTCAATCTACTGTTGTAATTATTAGCTGCTTTAAGAATCTTTTTTTAACACGTTCCGTGCCAAGCCATTTTTGCCATTTGATATTTTCGTTACATCATCAATCGATAAGTAGTTCTCTATCACATCGTGTACCACTTGTGGTAATATTATTAGAAATATGGTGGCCTGAAGTTTTCAAGTTCAACGTGTACCACCGGTGGTACACACGGCACGGAACGTGTTAAAAGTTTAATTCTAATAGTAAGCATGCAGATTTTTTTTTATCAAAGCCTTTAATTTCCTACGAACTTTAATAATTTTCTCATGGATTTTATGATAATTGACGTATCGTCAATTTTCTGAAATTTTTAATTTAATAATTCCAACGAGTTTTCATGTTTCCTTTTTAGAAAATTCTTTTGAAATATCTGCTTCATCCGTGAAAGATTTCGAAGAAGGGGAAGTTATCGACGAATCGGAAAACGATACGAGCAACCCTCCATCGTGTGGCACGCGACATCGGATCAAATATTCATCGGCGTGTTCCTGTTTTTTTTTTCTCACGAACCTACCCACTTTTGACCAGGACGAAAGCCCGTGACGGACGAGCCGTGAAAATGGCGAGTAGTTATATGCAAACTGAGCTGCATTACGACGTCGAGATGTGTATATTTAGCTGGCAATTTCCTGGCTCGATTCACCCTTTCGGTAGCTGTCGAACCATGACTCAAAAGTATACTGCAATCAGTGCAAAACTCGTAACGAGTGACACACGAAATTTTTCACCTTTATACAAATCTCTTTCACTTTGAAATGCAGGCTAAATCTAAATTCTTACCTTGAGGAAAAGATCTAAAAAAAATCCTGAGATATTTATAAACGTCTCCTCTAAATATCCCCAGAACGTGTGAAGCAATTAATTATCTATACTTACCAGAGATTAAATGACTAATTAATGGCAAAAAAAAAAAAAAAAAAAAAAACACGTTACGAAACAAGATTGATCTCTTAATCGTCTTGTTTCGCGATAGAAATCTATCGATCGTAAAATCTTTTGTTAGAGCTACTTTACAATTATAACTTTCTCGTCAATTTCAATATCAACGAAATGATAATTTGACGATGTGTAACTTCTTTTTGCTTCACATCGATGTCACACAGCGAAACAGATGCGCTAAAAACAGAACACAGACCGAGAGAAATGGGGACGAAGAAACTGGGGACTCGACTGTTACGTCGAGTAATTGTGAATGGCAGCTGCCGAGCGACCAAGAAATTAGTTTGAAATTTACTTTTACGGTATCGGCTACAGGTATCTGAACGGACGTGATCAACGACCATAAACGGTCAACAACGAGAAACTTGCAGTCGCGTGTAATATTGTCTTAATGATTTTCCAAATACTCATTCGTGCTTGGTAAATTTTTACATCCTAATTGACATTTGCAATTAAGATTGACGTGATAATTAATACTGATTACAATCAGTAACGTGAGCAACAGTATGTAAGACATTGATTAAGTTTTCGAATATATTTTTTATAACCAACGGTGTAAGCAATAAACTTTGAGATTACTAATTGGGATTTAAAATCAAGAAATCTCAATTAAGAGATTTAGAAGAGATTAAAAGGATATATAAGGTAATTATAGAACATCAGATAATATAGTAAATAAGAAAATAATCGTAATTCTTAACAAACTGTACGTTTGCCGTCATTTCCCTTTTTCTCGTTTTGTTCTAATAATAGCAATGACAAACAAGGAGGCAAAGTGCGGAGACGATGATGGTTGTAATAAGTAGCGAATAGAACGGCAATTTTCCAGGCTGGTAAACTCGCATTCTAAACGGATATAACGCTGTTATTAGATCACTGGATTGATATTGGCTTGCCATTCGTCTTCTGCACTTATCCAAATTTATTTAACTAAAAGGATTTACAAAATGATTTCCAGATGCAATCAGATCGGCCATCGCAGACTTTGCTCAACGAAAATTCATACTTCTCTTTTAAAGGACAATTAAAGCGAAGCAATGAGATATACGTGGCATGCGATATGTTTTCGATGTTATAATAGGCGTGTGTGCGATTTATAAATGCGCATTGTGTGCGTAATTAGAGGAAGAATGGGGCAGGAAGAAATGGATAACCAATGCACACGTGAAAGGAAATGCTCGTTTCTCGCCATGACAGCGCAATAGGCAGTAGTTTGTTACTGAACACCGGTTAATTGCATTGTTTCAAGCATCAGTTGCACGAGCTAATTCTTCCACCTCTTATCTGAAATTATTGTCAGCTGACAGTGCACGATAATCGAATTATTACCGTGTTAATATGTTAATACCTTTTTTTCTTTTATCCTTTAAATAAGCAACGTTCGCGAACGAAAAAGTGTGTACTTTTCAAGAATGCCGTCACAGCCGTATTCAACTTCCTACGCCATCGTTAATATTCATGATCGGCTGTCAGGCCAAGAAAGAAAAGGATTTACTGTCCGTAACTGTCCATCGAGTGCGTCAACATATGCCTGCCTGGCCCTTCGAGTTTCGAAGATTCGAACAATAATAATGCCTCGCGACAGCCGAGGATTCGACGCTCGAATTTGCATCTGCCACTGTCTTCTATTGTCTCGGCTAATTTTCACGAACCCTCCGTTACTCGTCAGCCTTCTCGCTTCGTGTTTCCCCGTGTTCAGTCGAATTAGCCATTCCCATACAGGGCAGCCGTGCCACGTGAAGTGCACGCTACCCTACTTGAAAATACCCTGTTTGCTCATCCGCCATTCGAGAACTCACCCTATATGCAAGGGTGAGTTCTCGATTTTCTCTAATTCACCGAGCGTGTTGCCGTTTCACGATGGAAATTGAAGTAACGTTAGAGGACACGCGTGAACAGGCATGTGTCATTTTTAAATGTAAAGTATTATTAAAAAAGGGGAATAATTTTTTTGCGTAAGTTGATGATTGAACGCGTGGAAGAAAGATTTTTACTCACATTTCATATTTACTTTGTAGTAAATCACCGATCGGGCCGAGTAGAGAGTTACATAAATCCAAGTTCCACATGGTTCTGTGAAAAAGAAAAAAAAAAAAGAAAAAAATTATAAAGACTGAGAACTGATAATTTTCATACAAAATTCATACAAAATCATACACTCACGGTTTTAATGTCAGTATTCCCAATAAATCGACAATAACTGAAAGATCGTTCATTGCCACAGCAGAATCCACCGCAGCCTGAAAATTTAATCCTCTTTTTATAATCTTGTCTTGTTTACTGTTTAATAACGAAAGAGCTGAACACAAATTACCTTAAGATCTTTATTGTGCCATAGAGAATAAATAATTTGCAAGGAACGATGGCGACTTGTAAGCACCGCCATCATCGATTCATGACCGCGCATCATGCTATTGAGTACTTCAGCTTCCGACATCTCGTTGAGAACTCCCATTTGAGAGTAACCCAAACCGGCTGAACTTGCATAATGATTCTGTCAGAAAGATAAGAAAGGAAGGATACAATTTTACAAGAAATCATTTCGCAAAAAACCCACGTTGTATATTTATGGATTTGATATAATAAAAACTCACTGGTAGAAAAGTTTCTACATCCAAACCGTACGGTTTATCGGCACTTATGGGAACGAATTCTCCTTTATCCGTATTCTCGACGTTCGGCCTTATCTGAGACGCTCGAACCTCTAACTTAGGATTCGGGGACACTTGAGCTTTGTTTGATTTCTTTGTGACGAATGTCGTGGTTGTGGAAGCGTTGCGCGCGGACAGCGACGTTGAGGTAGCAAAGGTTCTGTTCAGCGAAGTGGACCTAGATTGCGCAGAATTTGGCCTGTTTAACGCAGGATCGGAGGGGCTGTGCCTTATACTATTAATTCTGCAAGAATGTTAAACGCGTTCCTGATAATTATCACTGTTGCGTAACAAGCTAATATCTACACGCTGCAAGTGTCTATACTTACTGTACCGGGTAATCGCTTTCGTAACCCTGTTCTCCGTCTCTACAGCTACTTTGTCTTTTCAAATAATGTTTAGGAGAATCCGGGCTAGGTGCTCTATTCTTCAATTTTCCATCGTCCATTACTGGAAGAACAGCAGCCATTGGTGCTACACGTGGTGTCAGCGTAGAATTTGATCTTTGCGGGCCCAAAGGTTGTGGAAGTGTTCCTATATCACTAGTAGGACCGCTTTTTTTCCCAGGAAGAGGTGTAATGTTTTGTCTTAGAGGTGGTATAGACGCGAGATTTTTCGATGTTCTGCCAAGGCCGTTATTAGCTTGAAGATTCGCTTTTATTTGGCTAGTACTCGTAATTGCATTCCTTTGAACTGGCGGTGACGATTTAATCGGTTGAACACGAACTGGTACAGGCTTTGTTAACGATAACGTTGGTGCGGGTGGAGGTGGTGATGACGGTGATGAGATAGGTGGCACTTCTTCTGTATCCACCGTGTTTAAGTTTGACATTGAGGTAGAAAGATTTTGCAGTATCTGCGGCTGCGTAGGATCTGTAAAAAGAAACGCGGAAGGATGTTGAAGTTGAACGTTTCACGTGATATACACAGATATTTGTACATTGACATTCATGCAGTATTGCTATAAAAGAGAGAAGTAAGCGGAAAGTTTTTTTATTTTGATACAGAACTCACCCACATCTTGAGGCTCCGGGAAAGCCTCAGGTTCTGGAGGTGGAGTGCGAGACACTGAAACATATCGTGCGTAGCATGCTCATTCACAAACCATACAGCACAACATTCATATTCAGGATGCATTTGTATTTTCAGATTCGTGATGATAGGCGAGTAAATAAGAGTTAGAACAAAAACAGAACTTCATTATGTTATGAGACACAGATTTATCTTGCAATAAAGAATAAGTAATGATGTTTTACTTACATGACCTGTTAGGTTGAAAAATATCGCGATATTCAGTGACATTGGGAATATCTGCATACGTTGCTTCATCTTCAGGATCAGTTCCAGACTTGTCTGCTTCTTCTATGGTTCGTACATCTAATCTGTAAGCAAAACATTTGATAGAAATCTATAACAAAATATATGAGACTTACAAATATATGAAACTTACGTATGCTTTTTTAATCCAGGTGGCCTTTCCCTAGAAAAACTTTTCCGTAACGAATTCCCGTGACTAAATGGAGAACCAGATGTCGTTGAGACTCCTCCTAATGGAGCAATTTTTTTTAAGTCACACACATACAGGACAATATTTGCAGTGTGAAAGCTTGCACCAATCTAAATAAACGATAAATAAAAATCTTAATTTATAAATCATTGTGTAGACAACAAACCACTTAAATCAACTTACCAGCTGATTCTGAGCGATAGCTATATCCTGTACCTTTCCCCAGCCAGTTGGAATAGAATCTAATGTTCTACCTGGTTCCCAACCATAGACTTTTAATACATCATGGCAACCAGCAAAAAGACATTCTCCACCTTGACTGAAGTAAAGACATCTACTCAAAAAAAAAAAAAAAAAAATATTTATAAATAAATAAANGCAATAAATATTATAAAAATTTTGTAGAATTTATGAATATCCACCTGATTGCAGAAGAATGAGTTTGGTCTGTCGAAGACACAAGTTGAAAAGATTCCAAGTCCCAAAAATGAACTGTTCTATCTGCACTTCCACTGGCTAGTAAGAATTCATGAGGATGAAACTCCACTGTTGTTGCTGGGCCTCTATGTTCAGAAAACTCTTTTAGCTGTCTACCAGCTCTTAAATCCCACAACTAATTCAAAAAAGAAAACACTGAGTAATTACATTAATTGGCACTGCATCAAAATAAAATTTATATAACCTTAATTTATTACCTTAACCATCCCTTCCTCTCCTGCACTAGCAATCCACTGACCATCAGGACTAAATTTTAAACTATTCACCATTCTATTGTGTCCCTTATAGGTGAAGATACAACCCTTTCTTCTGATGTCCCAAAGTTTTATAGCAGTGTCTAAACTTCCTGATGCCAATAATTCACCATAAGGATGAAAATCCATACAACGTATACCTGCTTTGTGTCCAGTTAATGTACGGGCTAATTTAGCATGTTCCAAGTCCCAGATTTTTAATGCTCCTGTTTGCGAGCCAGCGCATACTAAATCTTCTGTTTGTCCAAATCTAACACATTCTATTGGAGTGGTATGACCACTCAGGCTCTGTGAACAAATAAAAATTACACAAATAGTGGATGGAAACACTATCGACGTAAAATAAAGTTTGACTAATGTTTCGGTTGTAATATTCTTCTCAAATCAAACAACTGCAAGTAGAAGATGAAACTGTACCATAATACAATTCTGCTTTCCAACTGCCCATAGATTCACTTTCTTGTCATCACCGCCAGTGACCAAAACGCGTCCAGACTTGTGACCTAGTGCCAGGCAATTGACATTGGCCGAGTGGGCAACAAAATCCTCTGCACAAAGAGAAATGGAAATTATTCTATCAAAGTGACCTGAACAAAATGTCAGCTACCAATGACATCATAAAGACAGTATATTTTTGATTTAAAAAGAAGGTTATGACCATGATAGGAAGACGCAGCAAATTAACAATTAACTACTGGATTAAATCGAAAGATTTGTAAACACGAGTTGTTTACTTATCCCACGAAAGAAAGAGCGCCAGGACAGAATCCGTTGGACGCACACCGACATGGCAATAAGTAAAGAATATACAATTACGAACGAGACGATCACTTACGGAGTTTCCATGACCTCTTCGTGGACGAAGCCATATTCCGGGACCACAGGATTGCGTTGTGCACGACTTATTTGGCAACGACAACAATTTGAGATTTCAACTTGCGGATGCAGAATTTTTTCTTGCTGGAATTTGTACGTAACATTTTTACTTGGTGTTATTATTTAGTGCAGGGACGATCGTTCAACGGGGCGGCAGCATCTCGCCGCGTTCTGGTCCTGAGGGCAATTCTTTCCTTGAAACTTCTGACCGTTTTCACAAACCGTTCGTTCCACCTCTTCGTCGTATCTCATTTCTTGAATCTGCCTGTCCGTGGGTAGCGCGAACTAACGTGACGTTGAAAAATATCGAAGTTCTGTTTCTATCGAGATCACGTTCCAATTGATCGCGCCAGATGTCACCAGTTCTCCGGTCAATTGAATTCTAACCTCAACAAGTGTTAGCACAGGCAGACGGATTAATTGTCGAAACAAAACAAAAAAAAAGTGTGATAAAACATTATTGGGAGACATGACGTTTTATAATTAATCGACAATGTATAGCTCATTATTACGTGTTACATATCGTCACATGACGTAACGAGAATTCGTGGTATATTGTAAACATTTAAAAGTGAGGTTATAATCGTCGAATTAATCTTACTACGACGTATATAATGAACAGATTGTTTGCATTTAATCACTCACGCGCGCTCGCAATTGAAATTAACTCACTTTACTCTCGGATACCCAAAAGATATTGCGTGAAATATGTGCAAGGACAATCTCCAGAACCTAGAGTACGCGAATATTTTTATTATATCGACCACCAAGGCATGGTATAATTCGCCTTAATATAATTTATAATTAGATTTACGTTCAAGCGTGTAAAACTTTGAAAATTACTACTACATTTGCTCTATTTTATGTGCTGCAGTTGTTCCTGGACGATGCACGTATGAAAAACTTCACATCATGCTTTAAAGGTGTGCATAAACAATGGGATAATTTATTACATATTCCAATTCATATAACATGGAAGTCGTACCATTTTAGATAAAAAGTTTTTGGCCTTTTTTTTCAAACGCTTGAAAAAGAATGACACAGGTAGATATGTGGAAGATTTTCCTTATGTCTCTCTTTGTGGTCCAGAGAGAAATTTTGTCAGATGTGATGATTTGCCAATAGTTTTCACGAAAATTTTTAAAAAGGAAGATAGTAAAACGAGTAAAACTGAAAACTGGTTTGGTTATGCTTATGCAGAAGAATTATTAATGGTACATTTAATTTTACAAGTAATTAATACATATTACAACATTTAGTCTAGCATTTAATAATATAAATAAATTCATTGCAGGTACCATTTCAACCAGACAAAATATATATGAATGTTCAATCAGGCAGAGTATATCATCCTGCTCCAGAAAAAGCAGGAGGAATTGGTCTGGTGAGATCAAAAATTGCTATTGAACTTAGTCCATTATTTAATTTTGAGAAAGGAGAGGAACATGGTCCAACTCATATCATTTGGGAAGATAGAAAATATACTTTAGATCATAAATGGTATAAGAATGAAGAACTACCACAAGCTGTCAGATAAAAATAAATAAACTTTATTTTTAATTCAAAAAGGAAACAAAGCACAATATATAAACAACTTTCATAAAATGTACATATATTTTCAATGATAAATAACAAAGATTTATAATTATCCTCTATTTAATAAATTTTGTTAAGGTAAAGATGAAATGTCAAAGATTCTAGCTGTAGAATCATCAGATGTAGTCAGTGCTTTCTCTCCATTTCTAAAAATTGTTATTGTTATGTATATTTTTATTGAAGAACTTTTATTAAAAAACAAATGAATATCTAAGTTTCTTCAACTTACTCAGATATATATAAGTCAAGAATATCTGCTGTGTGTCCAGTGAATAAACGTAGACATTGACCACTTTTTCCATCAAAACATCTCAGAATACCATCTAATCCTGCTGAAAACAGTATACTAGTGTTTCCTTTCCATAAAAGCTTAGATATACCATTTTCTTGTTCTATCTTTTGTCTAAGCACCTAAATAATAATAAAAATAAAACGACAATAATAATAATGATTAAAAGTTACTAATCTGAAATGCTAAAGTTACAATACCTGTTTTAAGATATCCCAAATGAAAATTTCTCCATTAATTGTACCAGTTACAGCAACTTGAAATGCAGGATCCTTACAAAAAGCTGCTGTTTCGACCCAATTGGTATAACAATTTCCTTCACTATTTCCAGCATCTTGATCATTATTGACAACATTATTATGCTCACCATTATTAAGATTTTGCAGAATGGAAACTATCTAAAATTTTTAAATCATATTAATACGATTTATTCGAAGAAATTTTTATACTTATATTACCTTCCCTGTATTCGAGGTACTGATTATAGCTTTACCATCTACAGCTGCAGAAAGCAGTAGATTGTTATCCGAATGACAATCAATAGTAGTTATAGCAGAAGAATGACCTAATGCAGAAGATATGGATGACAGTACAGTACTTGTTTTTAAATCTAATACTCTAATAACTCCATCTTCATAACCCACTGCTATGCGCTTGCCTAAAATATCACATTCAATCTTTTATTTTAGTTTCTTTTATTGCAAGACAAGAAATGCAAAGAAGCAAATACCATCTGGAAATATTGCACCAGTCTCTGCCCGGCAACCATATCCCTGAAAAACTTTACAATTTCCATCAGGTATTTTCCACATGTATATTTCTCCGTCGACAGATCCTGCTAATAAAACATTAGCAGCTGTATGCCACATCATCCACTGCAATAATGTAAATAATGTTTCAATTCATCTACATCCATGATAGCATTAAATTATGAAAAATGAACTAACAGTAGCATCTCCCATGTTGTAATCCCAAATCTTAGTTTTATCAACTAATCTCCAAACTTGTATCATTCCACTCATATCCCCAGTAGCCAAATATGATTCATCGTGATTAAATGCTGAAAAGATAATACTATCTTTATGACTTATACAGTCCAAAATGATTTCTCCCGATGATGTATCCCAAATGTAAGCTTTGTCTTCTTCTCCACCTGTGGTAGCTAATTTCCCATTTTTACTCAATGAACCACAAAAGATAGAACCTAAAATTTACATAGATTCATAATTAAGTTAACAATATATAAATATAATCATAATAATTGAAATGTTCTTTACCTCGTTTGTGGCCATTGAAAACACAAATTGCATCTCCTTCTTCTGAAGGATCCTCTTCCATCACATCGTTCTCTTCAACATCTCCTGTATTATATGCATCTATAACTTCTTCTACATCTCCTATATATATCATATCCTCATCATCTACTTGATTAGTCATGTCTGGAGAAGACGGCGGAGTATCTTTGTGCATGATTTATCTTTAAAACTTAATAAAGCGTGCAACAGGTCACGCTTTAAAAAGATACAAATATATTTAACTAGAAATCACTTAGTGTAAATAATTTGAATAATAATGGTATTATTTCACACAAAAATGTACGTCTAATTAAAATCTTTCAACTGGTCCAAGTAATAAAATCGGAATTTCTAGTCTGTCATTCGAAAAAATAGAAATTCAAATGCTCGTCAACAACAATCGGAGTTTGGAAGCACCAGCTGACTTGAAGATTGGAAACTACAGAAATCATAGGGAATTTTTCTCACGTGTTATTGGCAATATTTATGATTATAGTCTTATGACAGTGGTGACATCTTCGAAAAAAGGTAGTAAAAGATTACCACCTGAAGGAAAGTAGATTTTCTACAAAACAGACAAATTTTATTTAAACTTTTGAACTTTAAACTGTACAATTTACAGCTAAGACCATAAATTGTACCAAGTAATTACAATTTTAAGACCACAAATTTGTGCTAAATAATTACAGTTTCTTGAATTATACATATTTTATTGTTAATGATAATGAACGACATATACGACGATATTACGCTCGGTTAACAAATAACTGTATCAAATTCTCCGTCTCCTTTCTACCAGTAGATAGATCAGTTACATAATTTTGTGTATAGTTGTCACGTCAATCTGCACCTCTGTTTCATCATCCATCTCATCCGTTCTGCTATTCGCTCTTCGCGCTATATTCTTCCTCTTTCTCTCTAATAGCGGTTGCTTATACCTTTCTGCCTTAAGATAGTGCTATCTCCTTCTACAAGTGTATACGCCCGACAACCGGCAGTCTCGGTCAAGTAACCGCAAAGTGTATACGTTGCAATCGGACCTTCCAAATTCGTCAATGTCTGTCGTTAACTTAAATCGCAGAAATTCCAATGAAACTTTCACAAAGAACAAGTCAATCAGTTCGAAGATTTCTACACGTTCGAAGATTGCAAAAATTAATCACCAAATTATCAGCTCATCGACGATCCCTCGAAGAGAGAATCGACCAAGTGAAGTTTCGATAAACATCCGGAAGATTAACTGACCATAAAGGTAATTGACTGCAAATATTCAAGATTTATCGGATAAATTCTAATAGTTGAGCAATGGCCGAGGGACCGTTGGTAAAATACCGCGTGGAAGACGAAAAGAAGAACAGATATACAATGATTGGCCAGATGAATAGGATAATAATCTTGTAAAATCACCAAACGAAAGTGGGAGGACATAAATTAGAATTTAGTTGTGGTGGGAGTGAGTTTCTTAACAACGAGCTTTAAAGTACACGCCAGTCATCGAGATAAAAGCACAGTGAAGCCACGTGTCACGTTTGTCAAATCAATTATTTCACGTTATAACATTCAGACGATGAAGGAGAAGAAAGTACGACGAATGTTCCTTTTATCTGTTCGTTTTCCTTCTGTGATAATATTTAACTGATAATATCTAATATAACACGAACGTGAACGCTTCCAGATTGTTTCAAATGTAAATGCCAAATCACACTTGAGATTGACCAGTTATTCGCTCAAGGAATTATATAGCAAATTGAGATAAATGCGCAGAAAGCAGAGAAAGTCAAGTACCGAGTGCGATTTTCTTTCGCAAGTTTATTTTTAAATAGAATCGAAATATTTGCTGGCTTAGAATCGAAGCAGTAGCAGGGTGTGCAAATAAAATTCGGGGAGATATGGAGATATCTACATTTGAAGACAAAAGCAGAATTGATTGATGATTTGAAGAAAGAACATTGGCTACGATTGTTCTCTACGCTTTTCAATTTCTCAAAATGGAAGCTAGAAGCAACAATGAGAATTCACTCTGGGTATTTGGATATGGATCGTTGTGTTGGTACCCAGGTTTCAAGTATAAACGAAGCGCCGTGGGGCACATTAAGGGATTCAGCCGAAGATTTTGGCAAGGGAACATAACTCATCGTGGCACGATAGAAAAAGTAAGTGGCCCCGTAAGGTCCCATTTTTTTGTTTGAAGTTTAACGTTAATCGTCTCACATGGTAAAACAGTCGCAAATGTAAGTGTTTAGAAATACATTGAGGAATGAAATAATTAAAGTATCAAAGTAATTTGCATCGTCTCGGAACACGCTGATCCAATATAATGTCGTTTCGAAACATTTTATTACGTGCTTACAAAATAATAATACAAACAGATGTGCAAATATTCACGTCGATCTGCTCAAATCCGTTTGACTTTGAATAGAATTCAACGATGGATCGAGTTTTTTTTTTTTTTTTATACAATCTTCGTCTCTGTTCTATTTATATCTTTAATTTTCTTGTTCATGCGATCCGCCACGTGTATTCTTTCACAAAACTTTGGCAGCCTTCCACGGTAGAGATGCGTTTCGACAATTAGAAATACATGCTTCCAATTCGAACACTGACGCGTTCTTATCTTTCCCGTTTTCCAAGAGAAAATTTATCTCGCTGTTTCGATGATCTAAACAGTTCCAAGAAGAGTAAGAAATATTTAATAAAGGGTAATTCTCTTAAATATCCGGTACAGCATGAAATTCGCGGAGGAACGTACGCCCCAGTAAGTACTTACGGATGTTTCCATTAAGACTAATGAAAATCGGATACAGTTTCACCTGACTAGCTTGCCGCTCCAATTTCTCTAATTCAATACAACAATACAATCCGACAAATATAAAATACTCCCTTCGTTACACATTCGACTATTTTGACTATAATTTTCGGCCTTTTTTACAGTCCATTGCATTTATTTTTTTTTTAGCATCATATGGACAAGATTTTACCAAACAAGAATTTCTCTTGATCTCGCGTATGTTGCAGTTGCTTGTCAATTAATGCGAAACCAGTTACAACTCACAGAAACTGATATCTTTCGTGAGCACGTAATTTTCTTCTTTGTATTCGCGTCGTGCGCGTATTTACGTCATACCATCGCATGATAAAAAGACTACTACTTTATCTTCTTCCGCAATCGATGTTATACGTAAGCTGTTTGTTTAATCATCTGTTGCTTTGTTTTTGTTGCAGCCTGGACGAGTGGTGACGTTGGTCGAAGAAAAAGAAGTAATTACGCTTTAATTTAATCAGAATCACTTTTTTTTTGGTTATTTAACCTGCGGATAAACGCGTTACACGTGCAACTTCGTTAATTGTTACATTGCAGTACTTTCGTTTTGTAATAGGCGCATTTTCTTTGTCAACAGGGTGTTGTTTATGGACGAGCATTCCAAGTTCAAGACAGCGCAGCGTTGCCTTACTTGGAAAGTCGCGAATGTACTTTGGGAGGATATGTGACGACAATTACTACGTTTCATAGTCGCGAAGGGAACAGAAGTATTCCAGTCATTACTTACATAGCTACCAATAAAAATGAACATTGGCTCGGTGAAGCACCGCTTCATGCTATCGCTAAGCAAATTTCCGAATGTTCTGGCCCAAATGGACACAACGTCGAATATCTTTTACGGTTCGTTCTAGCATAAATAATAACGTAATTGTTAGGTTATATTTTCATTCGGTTATATTTTTAAATTGTTAGGTTATATTTTCCTTTACATTGTGTTCCATATGTCACGAACAGATTAGCAGAGTTTATGCATCGTTATCTACCAGAAGCTCATGACGAACATTTGTTCAAGCTGGAAGTATTAGTACGTTCGATAATAAAGGAAATGAATATGTGCCTGGATACGCTAATGGGTGACCGAGACTTCAATATCGACCTCGAAGATATCGATGGCAAGGATGATCATAACGTGGTTACCAATAACGCTACTAAAAATCTTAGGAAAAATTCTTTCCAATTCACTCTTCAAGTACCTGATAAGACTATGCGTTGCCTGAAAATGTAATTCGCATTTTTCACATAAATATTTATCGAATGCCTGGACTTTTACGATCATACGAGATTTCGAAAAAGCAAGGATTTATGTAATTAACAATAATAATATAGATAATATTTTTTATAGATATTTATGTAAACGTTCGTTTCGAGAACAATGTACATATTGAGTAGTTACATGTTGTTCTCTGATAGGATAATTTTGATACGAACGTACTTTAGTAAGCATAACGAAAATCGTATTTTGATAATTTAGTATTTTAAAATATATTTGCACATTTCAATATTCGCACATTCGTATTTTCATTTTTGAATGTGCCGGACATTTAAAATTATGTTCTTTTAAAGAAAATTGTGCCTTAATTTGGGGAGAATACAAATATGGTGCATTTTCTATTCATAAATTGTAAGTTGAGATGAAACATTTTGTATCTGATCCTGCAAAATATTGATTTATAAAAGAGACAATGATTAAATATATTACGACATGTTTCTTTTTCTAAATCCCATATGTAGTTTTATGTATTTTTGAATCTTAAACATTCCTTCTATTTGAAAAACAGAAATTTGCTGCGCCATCTAAAAAGAGATGAAATTAGAGCTTAGTCTAAAATAGAAATACCATCCGATATATCATCTGAAAATATAAAGAAAAACCAACAGATGATATATAGCAATCTACAATTATGCATCGTTGATAATTGCATAAGTTATTTTAACAACTTTTGATAATAATCGTCAGTTTCTATGTACATTGATTAATTATAAGTATGTCTGTGATCATTCAATGTTTTTTTGTGTTCCAAGTTATGTACTCGTTTGTGCCCATATTTTGGGAGTCATCTGACTCCTGTACCATTTTCGTGTCACATTCTACCATACCGATTTAACTAGGTTTTGCACTGCAGCGCCACTAGTAATAAGAATTAAAATCAAAAAATGTGACTAATGTTACATCTGTATTGAAAATTATTGAATTAAATGTGAACGCTTTCTAATTTGCATAACTATTCTCAAGAGACGATCAATTTAATTTTTGACTGTAACATAATTATTTTCTGCATAAATTAGTATATTATTATATGTCACAGATTTAAATCAGCATTTAGTATATGTCAACACTTAAATTATAAGTTAGAAAAACTAACTGTGCAAACATAGTTTCACTTTATAGATAAAAGTATAGAAATTACAGTATTTATTGTTGCCTCAAATTAATGGGGGCTAAAAAATAATAAAAATGAAAAATTGTAAAATTTTAACTAAATAAAAAAACCTAAAAATTGTAAAATTATTGATTACTGTAATAGAAAAAGCGTTTTTGAAAGTACTGATAAAGTCACCTGTTGTGCAGCACTGACTTTTATCTTGAAGATTGAGTTATTGTAAAGATTGAGCAGAGAAAAAGGTATACATCGTCTGTGCTTTGGTCAATGCTAACTATAGTTATTGGAGAAATTAAAAATTCTAACTTTTTCAATTACAGACTTTTATCTGCAGCTGCATGATAAAAATTTTAACAATAAATATTGAAAATGAGAAATACTACCTTTACAATTATATCACGTTCTCGAAATTCCAATATTTTAATTAGTTTCCAATGATCTGCATTGTTGCAAAAATGACATGCCACATTTATGTGCAATATTTTAAAAGATTAATGTATACACAAATGTGCAACAGAAATTAATGTACTCCTGATGTGGAACGTTGGTTAATTAGTTTCCAATGATCTGCATTGTTGCAAAAATGACATGCCACATTTATGTGCAATATTTTAAAAGATTAATGTATACACAAATGTGCAACAGAAATTAATGTACTCCTGATGTGGAACGTTGGTTAAACTTTCAATTGCCATTATTTCATGTAATAACTTTACTTTTAGACAATTTGAAATAATTTCCATGCAATTTAGAAAATACCTTGTGTTACGTTTCAGCTTCAATTCTACATGTGATTCAATCGAACAAGACAATTTGAAATAATTTCCATGCAATTTAGAAAATACCTTGTGTTACGTTTCAGCTTCAATTCTACATGTGATTCAATCGAACAATATGTAGTGCATTCACCTTCTACGCAATTCTCTTCCAAAATATTCTCTACATCGTCTTTACAGATACACTCATAGTAGTTTGCAATGGATAAAAATTAGCTTGTGAAAGCATAAGCTAAAGGAAACATCTGCACGCGTTACCGACACATGATTTTCATAATTTTCGGTA
>NIPQ01092179.1:0-43530 GCA_002806875.1 Lepidotrigona ventralis hoosana | reverse complement strand
CTCCTCTTTGATCGCAATTGCTCGCATCGCCGGACAAAAGTCAGATTAACACGTTCGCTGCCAACTCGCATTTATTTTTCAAACATTTGTAAGACGAATTGTGCGAACAAGACTGTTGTTTAATTCGATAAGAAATTTGGTTATCGTGGCACGCACGTTATCATCCACAATGATACTTGAGATAACCCTCGTTTTATGGCTAATGTTATAGTGCAAGAATGTTGCATAAACGGTCATACAAGCATTGTAATTGACGATAGAGATAACGTTTCGTAGCGTTTTGTACAAATAGTTGTTGTTACGAATAGAAATACGTTACATACGCGCGAGATAGCGAACGTGTTAGACTCTTCTTCTGCCTGGTAGAGGTAGGTTCGATTTGAATCTAACGTGGAGCGCGAAACTGAACGCAGGTTCGAAGCGTACATGATGACCGGCGACCTAATGCTGAACCTGTCGCGTACGCAGCAGAGCAGCGGCCTGCTACCGAAGCACCAGAAGAAGGTCGACTCGCTGAGGTACAACAATCATCACACCCACCATCACCATAATCACCACAATCACCACCATCATAACTCGGTACCGACCAGTCCTAACGAGATGCTGGGCCATCACCGTGCCTACAAGTGTAGCGGTTCGAATTCGGCCAGCACCTCACCGGTCGGCATCAGCAAACGTGAGGGCGGTGGCGGCGGCGGCGGCGGCGGCGGCGGCGGCGGCGGCAGTGGCAGTGGCCAGTGTCCAGGCAGCCAGAGCGAGATGACTAGCAAACAAAGCGCCGCGAGTTTCGGTTATTCGAGCGGGTTCGTCCGTACCTCGCGCTCCGAGGACCACTTGCAATTCCAAAAGGACCCGTCGATGAGCGCGGTGGACATTGACATTGACGACGACGTGACGTCCAGCTTGAACACCCTGTTGGACACTCGGCCGGACAGCGGCCAGGGCCTGTCCAGCGAGCGAATCGTCTGGACGTACAACGCGCCGGTTAGCTCGCCGTCCGCCTCGGAGCGCACCTCTTGCTGCCAGAACGGCAGCTCCTCGCAATCCACGTCGAGTAGTAGCTCCTCCTCGACGGAGGGGACTAGCCCCCAAAGATCCTTATCGCCAACCTCCCCTACCTCGGTCTCGTCCTCCGTCATGTCCTCGAATTCTGGGTCCCGTAGGTTCCCACCGCCGGTAGCCACGGGCGCCACCGCCGCGGCCGCCCTGGGCCCCTCCGGCGACGGGACCACCACCACCACCACATCCTCGGCCTCCGGCCTTCATCCCACCAACGGTGACCTCAGCCAGTCCGAGGCCATCAGCAACATGTCCAGTCCCGACTACAACGACGAGGAGACTATGGACATACTCAGTGCACGCGATATCATGATGGTCAGTGATCCGAGTGACAGTGACTCGACGATACTCGCCAGCGAGCCACCGCAGAGGAGGCTCAAGCCACCGGCAGCCGCCGCCGCCGCCGCCGCTCCCGCCCCGGCTTCCTCCTCCTCTTCTTCCTCGGTCCAGCAGCCGTCGTCAGTCGCCGGCGGTCCACCGGCGCAGGAGAACACCGAGCACAGGATAGTGATACAGGTGAAGGGGCCGGACAAGGACGTCGCCGTGACGAGGAACACCACCAGTCCCAGGCAGAACCGGCGACGGGGCAATCTCGGCAATCTCGGCAATCTCGGCAATCCGGAACTGGTCGGTGCTTTGCCCACCTCCACCGCGCAGACCACCGTCCAACGGCCTCTAACCAACACCGCTGCTGGCAACGTCACGCCCGAGTTCGTCGGATATCAGGTTCGTCCAACGCTTTTTTTATCCGATTTCATTACCCCTCGATACACCTGTCACTCACAATTTTTCCAATACTTTGCTATTCCTTTCGGCGGAGATTTCCAGACTAGATGATGGCTGTCTCGCGGCTTGAAGCGATGAAACGTTGCATCGTTGGTGTAACGTTCACATGCTCCGACAGTCAATTGTTAATTGTAGTAAACCTTTTGTTATTACAAAATTACACGTTTACGCATTTATTTATTTATTTATTTTTTATTAGATTTAGATAGTGCATTCCGTGTTCACAAATTCTTGCATCGAATGATTAAATAGCGCATAAATTCTAAAATTTTTGGCAACAAAGCACATTTGACAGATATTACATTGTCAAAGTATGTATCATTAAAATTTCCATTAAAATGCAGATGCGAATGTTTCATTCCGCGACCAAATTACAGTAATTTAATTATTGAATTTTGAAATTGCTTATTATGTCGTCGATATTTTTGTATAAGAATACATTCCCATCGTACACTCTACAGTTGTATTCTTACATACTATCGTATTATGATGCATTATATTTCTACGTCTGTGGCTGTAAGGAAGAATTTGCATTAATTAAACAAAATAAATAAATAAAACATGAAGAGTAATAAGTAGAGTTGCAGAGTGCAAAATACAAGTACATCAGTGTATAAGGGAAATAAAAGAATTTGTAGAGTAATAAAAAATTGCGCAGATTTTTTCCCGGAAGCGGCAGATCACTCGTGCTGGATCTCGTATCAGTATCAGTATCAAAATGTGACCACGAAACGGGTGTTACTTTACTCGTCCACTTTGTCTTCTCGTCCACTTTGTCTTCTTCTTTCCTTCCGCAGGAGCTGAAGGAGAGCGAGGACGAGAACGAAGCTCTAAACATCGGCAACTACGAGGAGAAGCACGGGGGCGCGTCACCGCCGCAGTCCGCGGACGAAGAAAGCGACATCGAGAGTTTGCACAGCTTCCATTACAGTCCGAAAGCGGTGGACCTGCCCTCGGCCGTTCGACTGGCCAAGAGGCTGTACTCTTTGGACGGCTTCAAAAAGTCTGACGTCTCTAGGCATCTTAGCAAAAAGTACGTGGCGAGACGATCTCGCTCGCATCTACGTTGAGCTTGCGGATTTTTGTGCATTTGTAATTTCAAAAAAAAACAAAAAAAAAAAAGTTTGCCATTCAGTATTAAAGCGATACAGTGATATTTAAAAATCGGCAACCAGTTTATTCCTTTTTCTTTCAATTGTTCGAGATATATTAATTTGAAAAGTAATATCGAAACTAGTTCTGATCAGATTGTATTATTCCTTTCGACTCGAAGCCCGAATAATATTAATCTGTGTGAAATTATAAAAATAATCTCGAAAGATTCTCAGTGGAACGTTTCTCAGTGAAATTCCAACCGCATGAGTGTTTGAAATTGTTGTTTGGCCGATGGTAACGTGTTTACCGGATTTGGGCGTTGCAGCAACGACTTTAGTAGAGCGGTAGCCGAAGAATACTTGCGATACTTCAGCTTCGAACGGGACACGCTGGACGTGGCTCTCAGAAAGTTCCTTGCCCAGTTCTCTTTGACCGGGGAGACCCAGGAAAGGGAGAGGGTTCTTGTACATTTCTCCAAGAGATTTCTCGATTGTAATCCGGGCGCTTTCAATTCTCAGGGTAAATAATCTTTACTTTTTTCTTTTTTTTTTTTTTTTTTTTTTTTTTTTTTTTTTTTTTTTTTTTTTTTTTTTTTTTTTTTATANTTTTTTTTTTTTTTTTTTTTTTTTTTTTTTTTTTTTTTTTTTTTTTTTAATACAAAAAAGTACCTACAGTACAACAACGTGATAATTCGTATACTTACTCGTTGATTTCAGACGCTGTTCACACGTTAACCTGCGCCATAATGCTGCTCAATACGGACCTGCACGGCCAGAATATCGGGAGAAAGATGTCGTGTAACGAATTTATCGAGAACCTCTCGGAACTGAATGACGGCGATAACTTCCCGAGAGAGGTGCTGAAGCAGCTTTACAACGCTATCAAATCGTTCCCCTTGGAATGGNCTTTACAACGCTATCAAATCGTTCCCCTTGGAATGGGCCTTGTGAGTTTAATCAAACTCGTGAAAGTGGAATTTCTCTATCGTCAGTATTCGGCCACACTAGTTTTTGCTGACAATTTTTAAAAGCTTCTTTTCCTTTATTTTCGATGACTTGCAGTGCACAAGATGGTGCACAATTTATGATTGTGCGTTGGTTCTTTAAAAGTTTTAGTTTTAGGAAAACTTACTACGCCATCTTGTGCACTAAAAATTATTAAAAAATTATTAAAAATGAAGAGAGCTCAATGTCTGAATTACTCTTGTTTCATAGAGCTTTCTGCCAAGTTAATAAAAGTTTCACAAGTTTAAAATTCATTGCAAGTTTTCAAAAGTTACTTGTAAATTTCAATCACGTTGTTTCCACTGCCACTTATTTTAGAACATATAACGTTATATGCTATGCTCTCTCTTAGTCACTTATAAAGACTATGTGGTATATTGAGATGTGATATAATATAATGGGATTTGCTGGCTGTTCAGAGACGAAGAAGGCGATGAAACAGCGAACCAGGCGATCCAACAAGGTGGTGATGGTCCAGCGATATCTGGTACCGGAAATCCGTTCCTCGACGTGCCAAATGTTACGGGTGCTACAGAATTTAAAAAGGGATATGTTATGCGGAAATGTTGCTTCGACTCCAACGGGAAGAAAAGTAATATATTTTATAAATCATCTTTCGTATCTTCTTTCTCAAATTTGTCAGATAATTTCAAAGAAATCAGAATCTTCCTCCATCTATTTATTTATTTATTTATTTGTCAGCTATTATGGCAGGTCACGCTTCTGTGTAAATTAATTAATTCGTCTGTACGTTATAATTATCCGTATCAACATTTCTAATGTCATTCTCCACAAAAGTATTATACACCGTAAGAGAAAGCGTCTTACGGTGTATAATTCACATTCATTTGGTAACATTTACTTTACGATGCGACGGCAATGTTATTTCAAATGTTATTTCAAATCGTTTCAGCACCGTTCGGCAAACGCGGCTGGAAGATGTATTATTGTACATTGAGGGAACTTGTATTATATTTGCACAAAGACGAGCATGGCTTCCGCAACGACAGTTTGCACAACGCGATACGCATTCATCACGCGTTAGCCACCAAAGCGTCCGACTACACGAAAAAGGAACATGTCTTCAGGTTACAGACTGCTGACCAAGCAGAGTATCTCTTCCAAACTAGGTAATATCGTCTTTTGACAATAACTCGATCGCCATATCGTTAACCCTCTCGCGTTCTCGTTAAATTTGATTGTTGCGGATAGAGATGATAGCACGTTATACGTAAATTATTAAAAAAAAAAAAAAAAAAAAAATGTAATTGTAAATGTAAAGTATAATGTAATGTGGTGTACGTAGTACAGATGTACTCGCTCGTTCAAAAGTTTCAAAAAACAAATAGATTAAAAACTGGAGGAATTAAATAATAATTTGTACGATAAAGAATCCGTTCAAGCATTGATGTAATATTATATCATTAATATGCAATTGTAAGTATAAATATAGACGTGTTAAAAGATTTTAATAATAATAATTTAAATAATGCAATAAAATGTACGTGTAATTTAAAAATTGTAATTCTTAGAAAGTCCTAGAACGAACGGGTATTTGTTTCAAAATAATCGGAAAAATTAGATTAATTTATACAACAAGGAATTGTGTTTTAAAATACGTACGTACGTAATTTAGTGATTGAAAATAAAGACATTAAAAGTAAAAAGAATATCCTAGAAGACTTTTGAATGGGAGCGTATATACTTTTCNCGTCTATTATATATATATATATATATATATATATATATATATATTTGTCGGAGCGAAAGGGTTAATACCATCAATTGGAATGTCAAAAGTTACAACTGAATATTTTCAGTGATTCCAAAGAATTGCAGTCGTGGATAGACACGATCAACTTCGTGTGTGCCAGCTTTTCCTGCCAGCCACTAGCAGGAGCGGTGGGTTCTCAGCGAAAGTTTCAGCGGCCTCTGCTTCCATGCAGCCACACGAAATTATCTCCTGTGAGTAATATTGGCGTAATAAATAACGAAGAGATTAAGAACAGCGGTCTCTTCTACACGGTCAGGCAAACGAATGTAATCTCTCTTCATTGTTTCTTTATTTGCAAGCCTTCCTCCACTATCCCCGAAGCGAACTCCGTCCTCTAAGTTCTCGTACTCGAGATTCGGATGCCAGAATTAGAACCGTCGTACAGAGTGTAGTGTACAAAACGTATTAAATAATACTAGTTTTTTAGTTCTTTTTAAACAAACAGACGAAAAATGAAAAAGAGAAAGAAGTAGAGAAGAGATGTAGATTTTGTCTCGTGATCTTTTTTTTCTTTTTTTTCTTTTTCTCTCTTTCTTTCTTCTAACGAGGATGGCGCGTCGAATGACGGTTTGTTGGATTCTTTTTCACGTGTTGTCAGAGAGAACAGTTACGGGACCACGAGGAGAGGGTGAGCAAATTGGAAACTGAACTGGAGGAGCACAGACGACATCCACCCGAGCGGGGGGCTAAGGCTCTCACTGTACAAAATTATAAAGAGAAAGATGCCTACTTGCATCACGAGGTAATATATAACAGCTTTCTTCTTTTCTAAAGTTTTGATATCTGTATTATATAAACATTATCCATCCTACTCTTCGTTTATCCGTTTCTTCTGTTCTTCTTTAATTTAAGTATATCTACAGTTTACAATTTAAAAAATTAGATGAATAGTGGTTACGTTCCAAAAAGTTGTACGTTTGTAATTTGTAATATTATCTAAATTTTCCCTTGAGAAATTAAAAAGAAACTCCTTAGGGTGCAATTTGATCAGTATATTAATAAATGTTCTGCCAAGCATAAATTTCTAGTACGCAATAAACTCGATTTATATCTGCTATACATCCTTTGGAACGTTTTATCGAATCGAAGCGAATTGCTCAACATTCAATGAAGAAAGAGCACGGTACTTTCACCGCGGTATATTTCATAGGCTCCTCCCTCGTTCTTAACCAGTTACATAATTTTAGAGTATTCAAATTCCGGCCAATCATTTTTCGTTTTTCCACATTAGCGAACAGCTATTTACTTGACAAGAATTTCTTTGTATTATTTATATTATTCTTTAAAATATAGTCAGTTATTTCAATCAACAGTGGTACGGACAAAAATACAAATAAGTATTCCCTACAATTCTTTTCAATATTTATAAATTTCTCTACAATTTTATATTTGAGATTTTTTATCTTACCAGGAGGATGATTGAGACTTGGTTAGTTTCTTAAGAAAATAATTACAAATAGAAAACAAGGTATATTTGTTGGACATTTGAATTTTACAATTTCAATGTGTTCAAAATGTGCAGAAATCACACAGATTCCATATTTTCATAAACGTAATTAACGAAGTAGAGTCCAAAAGGGAAATTTATTTTGTTTTGCTAAATATTATAACTAATGCCGTGCTAATCACGCCAAACTCAAAAGGATCCTGATACAACGTAGTCCAAGAAACATTGAAACTATTAAACAAAACTCGCGATCAATCCGTGACGTGAACTTTTATTTTTCTACTTTTTCTTTTATATCAATACTCGAGTGTTGTGTCATCGGAGCAGAGTTATCAGAACTAACAGAGATTATTACGAACGATTGTTATTCATAAAATAGTGATAAAGTAGAGGAAGAAAGGTCTTCTACAGTGCAGTTTTTTTCTGATTCGCAGCTGAAGAGGTATAAAACGTACGCGTACCTGTTACGGTCAAGGTTGGCGTTCACGGAGGTGGAAGCGTCGTTGGTGAAGAGCAGTATCGGCGAGGTGGACGAGGGAATCGGGGCGTTGTTGAACTCGGACGTGGCGCTGATACCGCCGCCAGTTCCCGATCGGCCGGCCATAAATAGGTACAGTTACAGGGCTGCCATTTACAACCGTAATCTGCTAAACGGTCAGGACTACGGCGGGGACATTGGTTGACGTGTGATGGGTGTCTTTTCAGCATGTGTGGTCTAGTCTGACCTGCACGCGCAGGCAGAGGCAACGGCTGAAATTCGGAACAGAATTAACGGGGAAAGAGAAAAGAAAAGAAAAGAAAAGAAAAGAAAAGAAAAGAAAAGAAAAGAAAAAAAATAATTTAGCTAACGATGCGTGTATCCGACGCATCGCTCGTCAAGTACTGTACTTTAACTCGCGCGTACCGTGTACTCAACGTTCTCTTTTACTATANGAGAGAGAGAGAGAGAGAGAGAGAGAGAGAGCGAAAGAGAGAGAGGTGCGTTTCGTCAAGAACGGAGAAAGGAAAAGAGAAACAGAAAAACATCGTAGGAAAAGAGTTGAGAAAGTGAGCTGAGAAACGGCCGTGTGTGGTTTCGCCGTAGTCACTTGGATTTTTGTTCGTTAATTGCAACGAAGACGATACATGTATTTACATACTGGGTTAACCCTGGGTTAAAATACGATATGCGACGATCGTTATGAAGTTTAAGACTGCATAAAATTCATTAGGCGCGTTATATATTCCCGACCTCCTCAGTTGCGAAACGAGAATTCTGTGCGCGCAGAATGTGCGATATATTTTTATATTTGGTGTATTTTCGCCGCGGATATAGTGTGATTCGCGCCTTTGTATTCCATTTCATCCGCGATTTCTCCATGTGTTTTGCCGTGATCGATCCTCGACGACTGTGGAGGAGCCGTGCACGCGTTATTCTTTTCTGTGATCGCGCGTCGTTTCTCGCGGTTTTTTTTTTCGAGATAAAAAATTGGTCGATATGTACAGAGAGGAACAACGTATTTCCGCTAGTTTTTAGTCGACGACGACGACGACGACAACGACGACGACGACGACGACTAAGATGACAAAACTGAGACGAAAGAAGAAGAAGAAAAATGTCAGGAGAGAAAACCGAGAAAAGAGAACCTTCTGTTTCTCGGTATTTAATTGAAAAGCATCGGAGATAAGGACTACCTTATTCTAGGGCCTCACCTTACTCTAATCACTGTTCCGACTTTACGTTTAGGTGCATAACAAGTAGCAAATTACCGAAATTATTCTAGCCTTATTGATTATCCAGTATATATATATACATGTATGTATATATTATGTACATATATACAAATATATGTATATGTATACACGCGATCGCATTCTCGCATAAAAAGTATTATGTAACTGGCTTGGTGCTTTTTCGCGCGTTCTAAATGATTTCGGAAAGAACGATTTTTATTAACTTGTTCGTTTATATATCGTTTTGTGAACATATGTGATATTTTTGCGTTGGTGTGTTAAAATACTTGGAAAATACTACAGACGTTCGTTTTCAAGTTGATTTGTGTATTTTTGACGACGTTACTTATAAGTTGTTAAGTATGTAAGGAATAATTTATTTTATGGAAGAAAAAAAAGGCACGCTCTTGCAAATGTTACGTAATTATTTTATGCCAGCGTTCTGAATTTAATCAAGCGATACTCTATACTCTTGGGAAAAGCAGTATTAGGACCTACTAATTTCCTACCATTCAGTTAGGGAGAAAGAGAAAGAAATCAAAATACATGGTTTTGAGTGATTTCGTTGAGCAACGTTTAGCTAGCAGTGTCTTTTTTTTTTCTTCTTCTTTTTCTTTGGTTCTTTTAGTATAACGTTTGTATTATTGCAAGCATTCCTGTGAAATTTCTCTCTTAGAGAACACCAAAACAGAGTCTGTTCATTGGCTAGTCAAGTTAGCGTTTCTAGATACGGTTCCTGTAACAATCATACTGCTGCTCAGTATACGACGAATACATTAAACTCTTAAACATAAAAATCAGTGAAACTCTATTTCATTACTTTTGTATTTTGATTGTAGATAGTCGCTTTGATTACCTGTTCAACTATTTATTAAACATTGTTCTTTTTGTATCTTTTTCTCGAGAAGTCGTTCACTACATCTAATATCATAGTGTACACTAGACCCCTTGTACATAAAACTGTATTATATGTGGATAACATAACGGTTATTATAAACTATATAAAGCTAATGGCAATAAAGATAAACAGTCTCCAAATTATATAGATTCGCAACTTTCATACATAAGTCCTCACAAATACCAGTAGGTACTTTACTAATATGATATTGTACGCATCTTTTTTTTTCTTATTCATATCGCATAGTATCTAGTTTTGTTCTTGCATGTTGTAATATTTCCTGCATGCGCAAAATTAATTTTACTTTCAATAGTTAGTGTTGTATTAATATTTTTTTATTTTGTTTTCTTCTTGTTTTTATATCATCTGTAAAAGAAACATATAGCACTGCGTGTACTATTAATACGCTTAATAATGTTGCTATGTACAACAACAAGATGACTAATATTGTTACAAGCAGTTATGAAGCGTACTGTACAATTAATTTGTTTTCACTTTCTTCAGTAATTTCCATGTATTTTTCATTATAAAGTTGCACCAATAAGCATAAAAATGATAAAAATGATGACATACTTTGTAAAATTCTCTTAAAAATTTACATTTTATCTTATATATGCAATTCAAAATCCATAAACCATCGAGAAGAAAGCATGAATTAGTATTTATCAATTAGTATTGATAAAAGAAAATTCAGTTCAATTATTCTTAGAAATCTAAAAATGAATCTGATTCGTTGATATATTGATTCCTAAATGTACAAGGTTTGACTTGATTTTCATTATTAACTTTAAATGTTTCAAACACATATAGCTAGAACTTCACTTATATTGTATTATTTGAATTTCATTTAATGATTCTATTGATTTATTGCATGCAACAGGATTGAGCCAGTGTCATCGTGAACGAAGACAGCAGACCATTATCACAGATGGAGGTATACGAATAGACCTCGCATTCAATATATTTTTTCGGCCACGATTTTGCAGTTTTCTGGGCTGCATTACCATTTTCGTGTCACATCCTGTCGTACCGATTCAGGCAGGCTTTGCATCGCAGCACTACTAGTGATGAGAAATAAAATTAAAAAATATGGACAGTATTGCCAGATTTGTTTCGAGAATTATTTATTGAATGAACTAATTAAACGTAGTGATACTTCGTCGATGAAGGAATTTACGTAACGATTTAAAACAACAGCGATTGGGATGAAAATTGGGATGAAAAATTTAGTACATATTTGACTATTAACATCTATTTAAAAGTATTAGAAAAAATTGATTAAAATATATTTTTATGAATAACATAAGATATGACGTTTTTTTATTTACAAATGTGTAAATTCGCAGGCTGAATGAATTAGCTTTATCCCGCAAACTCAATTTTATGAAAGATTGGATTTGTCAGAAAAATGTTATTACATTGTTGTGAATAAAGGGACACGTTGTGTGCTGTAAATTATTACTTGCAAATCGTTTCGAAATTTCGAATTTATTTTCTTAAACGATACTATACATATATTTTCTTTTCCATAGTACGATGTTATTTGTTAAGACCAACTCACTGAATTGCATTTGCAACGACCGAAATCATTTATTGTTATAAATTGTTAATAAAAATGATACGAATGATTTTATGAGTTCAAAATATTATTCGTTCCTATTTTTCTTCTAATTGTGTCTTTCTAGTCTTTGCCAGTGAACTTATAATCACTCTCTCGACGATCTCTAAATATCATTTAAAAATCGATATCCCCAATAATCCTTTCCTCTAGCAAATAAAATCCGACATACCGTCAGAGGGAAAAAACTGTTCAAAGTCCTTCAAAGACCTTCGTAATACATTCAAAAATCATCGGTGACAGAGTAGTCAATCTACACATTCACTACAATTGCCTTTGTGTTGTGCGTAATGACAAACAAAAGCGAGTTAAACAGAACAGGCAAGTTTCGGATTTCTGTCTTTCAATACCAAAAAGTAAAGTGCTCGTCTGTGACTATACCAAGTAAAATGATACAAGCAAAATGTTTCATTGTATCTCCAGATTCCAAAACACGAGATCAGTATCTAAAATTATTCCATTTTTTATTGTGTTTATGCGCATGTCAGAAAGAGCTCTATTCGTGTTTTACGAATTTATCGATTGGTTTTTCGTTGGAAACGACAAAATTATTACTCATGTTGCGGGATGTTTTATTTATTGAAATATACTTAGGCAAATATATTTAGAAATGGACCTGCGAAATAACAGTACCAACGAACGAAAGAAGAGAGGAGATGAGGGATTTCTAATTGCGTCCCAAGTTCAATAAACGTGTCTCTGTACAAAATACGTTCACAATGAATTTACAGAGATTAACTAAAACTAAACGCACACAACTTAAAGCTAAGGCGCACGCATCCCTCGACGTCCCTGCGAGATCCCTCGTCGTCCCACGGTGCCTCGCTGGGGGGGGGGGGGTCTAATATTTTACTTATCAACTAATTGTTCCTACAGTTCAGTTTAGGTCCAAACTGAACTGTAGGTTGCGTAGTTCTTAGCTTGATATCGTTTTACAAACTTTAATGTTTGTAAAACGATATCAATTACCAGGTCTCACCACGAGGAGGTGACTACGCACGAGACCCGCCCCGGGGCTTACAATACATCATACAACGCATACAGTATATACAATCATACAATACATACAATGCATACGATCATACAATACATACAATGCATACAATCATACAACGCATACAACAATTCGCAGCCCTACCACCGCATTCTGTACAAAGACACGTTTACTGAACTTGAGACGGAATTAGGAATCCCTCATCTGCTCTCTTCCTTCGTTCGTTGTTGCTATTGCTACTTTGTTCGTTCGACACTGGAGTCGAATTTCCAAGTTTCGCAGTCAGTGTGCCGAATCGAGGTTCGAGCATTTAGAGACGAGTAGTCTAACGCTACCCCCAACGACTCAGTGGGGTTCCGCGGAACCGCTGAGTCGGATTACCAAGGACGCTAGACTACAAATATTTCACCCCGTCCTTTCGGACGTGGCTGTAGTTCCCCGATTCGGCACACTGGCTACAAAACTTGGAGACCCGACTCTAGTGCAACGAACAAAGTAACAATAGTACCAACGAACGAAAGAAGAGAGGAGATGAGGGATTCCTAATTGCGTCCCAAGTTCAATAAACGTGTCTTTGTACAAAATGCGTTCACAATGAATTTACAGAGTTGAACTAAAACTAAACGCACGCAACTTAAAGTTAAGACGCACGCAACTTAAAGCTAAGGCGCACGCAACTTAAAGTTAAGACGCACGCATCCCACGATGTCCTCGGTGCTCCGCTGGGTCGATGTGCACACGACGAAAGTTCACTTGAAAGTAATGAGTGTCCGTACTACTCAAGGTTATATAGTATTTCGGTCTTCAGTGATCAGGTACAGTTGACAACTTTTTTTTCACACTTGTAAAATTTTATCTTTGCGTATACGTCGAAAGTTTAATTGATAATGATCTCTAAGCCGCTCGAGGTTAATCTAATGTTGATAACTTTTTTTTCAAACTTCCAAAACGCGGCGAAAATTTAATTGATAATGAATCTCCGTATCTCTCAAGGTTAATCTAATGTTTCGGTCGTCAGTGATCCGGAACAATTGATAATATCTTTTAATATTTCGAAAAACAATTTTTCTGTTATACTAATCAATAATTTAATAATAGTTTTTACATTTCTATCGCAAAGTTACACTTTCATGAATATGTTACAATGTTAAATGTAATAATTTATTAACTTTTTATCGGCTAAAACTAAATTTACATTTTTATGATATTAATTTTTGAGTTATGTATTCAAAAATGGAATTAAGCAATGATCGTTGCTTTAGAATAATCGGGCAATGTATAAAAATTTTCGCTCGTTTATTGTTTCAGAAAGAAAGAAATATACGTATTACGTAACTGTCTTTTCCGTCTTGTTGTAAATAAAATAATTTAATTGTTTAAGTAAATTCAATTGTTACAAGTAAATAGTTATAATATTAACGTGTATATCATAAATCAGTCGTACTTCGTATCATTTTTATTAATAATTTATAATAATAAATGATTTCAGCTGTCGAAAATGCAACTCAGTCAGTTCTTAATAAATGATATCGTACTGTAAACAAGAAAATATGTATGGTATCGTTTAAAAAAACAAATTAGACTTCGAAATTTTGAAACGAATGAATTTTGCAAGAAATAATTTACAGCACATAATGTGCTTCTTTGTTGTAAACAATATTTGTAGAAATATTTTATTATTAATTTCAAATTTTCATAAAATTGAGTTTAAACGGGATAAAGATAAGTCATTCAGGTTGTGAATTTACAAATTTGTAAATTAAGAAACATATATCATATCTAATTATATTGTTCATAAAAATATATTTCAATTAATTTTTTCCAATATTTTATTAAACTATTAAGATGTTAATAGTCAAATTCTCCATCCTAATTTTCACCAATCTCTGTTTTAAATCGTTATATTCCTTCATTGATGAGGTACCACCACGTTCAATTCAACGAATAATTCTCGAAACAAATCTTGCAACACTGTTCATATATTTTGATTTTCGCGGTGCAAAAGTTGCTGAATCGGTACGGCAGGACGTGACACGAAAATGGTAACGGGGCCCCGAAATCGTGGCCGAAAAAATACATTGGATGCTTGGTCTATATTCATATTCATATTCATCTGGTACCGTGTTCCAAATGTTAATATCTCAGAGTGTTTGGAAAAAAAAAAAAACAAAATTTCGATTTCTCCGAGTATTAGCATTTGCATAACGATATCAAGCTAAGAAGTACGCAACTTACAGTCCAGTCTAGATTTTGCAAATTTTTTTTCTTTTTTTATTTCACGGTCTAGACTGGACTGTAAGAATAATTAGTTGATAAATAAATATTGAGAGAAAAATCCGAATTTTAAGAGAAGAATACCTCCTTCTCGCTGCAAATGATTAATTGAAAATTTTAAACAGTACTTGGAAATGTCTCATAGAAGAGAATTAATTGTTGCAAATAAATTATTATAAATATTAAATAATGTTTAAACAATTGAAATCTTCTGAAATATTATTTAAAAATTCACTTCGTTGTTGTAGTTTGATCTATATGCAGACGATGAAGATTCAACTTATAGCACAGATGAGGTATATAAACACAAACATACCTCGGCATTGTCTTGCAAGTAAATCTGTCGCCGGACGTGAAACAATATAATAATTTTTCACCAGCTGATTAAAGAGCGGAATTTTATCGATCACGTTATAAGGTAAAATGTGCAAAGGGGGAAAAACAAAGTCACACTGATTATCATCAAATAAATTTATTATAACTTAATTTTTAAAATTAAGGCATGCCTCGAGATTTAATTACAAACTGGTACTAATCATCTTGATTGACGCCTTACTTAACAAAGATTTTCTAATTGATCGTTTTGCGAAAGATCGAAGCCTGCGAAAGGAGACGAGACGTGGAAAGGAAAAGAGATCTAAATGATGAGCTATTCAGAATCACTCGTTATATCGGTCGAGGGAACTTAAGGCTTTGCATTACAAGGAATTTGCCTCGAATGAAATGACTTTACACAAGTGTACAACTATCAGCTACGAAATTTGATAGACACGTGAAATTGAGGACAAGTTGCATAAGATCGCTCCATTACAATTGTACTATATTAAAAACAAAAGATATCGTTCAATGTGATAAAGCTTTTCCTTACTTATATATATATATTATATATATATATATATATATATATATATATATATATATATATATATATATATATATAGATTTTTCTCGCGTTTGTCCTTTTTCTTTTTTTCTTTTTTTTTATTAGATAAAATACTCGAAAAATCTTCGCTCGATCAATCGTCGCGTTTTAGAAAGAATATACGATATTACAGTCCGAAGGTATGTGTTTCACTGCGCAGTATATATACCGATCAAACATGAGCGTAGAAAAATCTGCAGAAAGCCGGTTTATCGTTTCGTAGCGCACATAGAGAACCTTACAAAACGCAATGTTGCTGTTTAAATCGTTCGATAATAATATACGCAGATGGCTTTCTTTCGTTAAACGTCATACCTTACGTTTTTCATACTTACTTTTACGCTTAAGGTTATTATAGTTACTCTTTTAAATTGTACATAGATCACATGGTATTGTAACGTTTAGATCGCTTTACAATTGTATCGTGCATAAATGCCAAANTCATTTAAAAATAAATTTTTTTTTTTTTTTTTTTTTTACAATGTATTTCTTCTTCGCATTTACGTTTGTATATATTTCATTGACATCGTTATTCGCTTTTATTTTTCTTTTCATGTTTTGTATATTATTGCATATTTTTGCATACTGCGTGATTGTATTGCTCTCTATACTATCCGATCTTCAACTCTCTATCCACACAATTAGTACGTTTACAAATGTGAAAAACTTAGCGAAGATTTTGCCAGTTTTTCCTCTTCTTTCACGAGTGCACAATTAAAATTTTCAGAGATCCCGACGTCAGATATATATTCTACTTTGTATGAACTAATCGTGACAACACATTCTTACAATTAAATACTCATTGTACATTTTTTTTTTTTTTTTTAGTTTTGTCGTATCTCTCGTTCTCTTATACTTAACCGAATCTTGAAAATAATCGTGTACCCTTTGCGTACATTAAATATATATATTTCTTTGTAAATATTACTTTACAGTTAGGAAAATAAAATTGTGAACATGATCTGTTCTCGTTTTGTGTTTCTTTTTCATTTTGTATTCCTCTTTCCTTAAAAAACTACTTTCTCCTCGTTCCAGATTTCTTGCTACAAATCAGACGAGTTGTAAATGCAATGTACAATTTTTTTTAAATATTTCTTCCGTTACCTGATAAATAAAACTTTTAAAGTCGAAACTTTTATCAGAAATGTCTTTGCTACTACAAACGTCCTGCATTTTGAAAAATTAATTTTTATGCAATATTATGCATGTTAAATTCTAGCGAAGAATAGAAATTTGGCTGTTTTACATTTGTGATTGTATTACACTGTATTGTGTGAAGTATTTTAAATCTTTATAGCTTCGGTAAAAATATATATATGTATATCTATATATCTATATAGATCTGTATATTTGTAATTTGTAATTTATATTATAAACTGTCTATGCAAAGAGAAATCATTTGACAATGGAAGAAGTATCCTTTCTGTTTTTGACAAGTCTCTCTCGTATTGTCGCAATTCATCAAAATGCATAAACGCGACTTTGAAGCTTTATATTTATCACGGTAAAAGATATCCGAGATGGAACGACGAATATAATTGCTATATGCTAAACGCTAATTTAGATCGAATAAAACACACACCAAAAAAAGGTATTTACAAAAACGAAATAGATTAGTAGATTTTGTACGGATTGATTATCATATAATGAAATATATATATATATATATATATATATATATATATATATATATATAATTGTATATAATTCTAAATTAGATACTGTTACTTTACATAATTCATCTGGTGATTCAAAATAACATGGACCTCTACTTATGTACAGATACAGTGCAATGTATATGCAATAATAATTAATAAACGATTTATATTACAATATCGGCCAACTAAACGTTGACTCTACTCAACATACAAAGATACAAACTTCCTGTATACATACACACGACTCATAAAATTTATTTCCTTTTTGCAATTACTCTGTGTCGTGTTCTTAAAGAGTGTCCGTAATATACAAGCGATCAATGTTTCTATATTTTGTAAAGTAAAACTAATATTGTACAACTTTGGAGGAATGTTGTGATGGCATAGCACCAACTTCACTATGAATCAATTAGTCAAACTGCAATGGCACTTTACAAATTAAATAATGTATCTATTATATATCTATATATAATATATATTTATATATATATATATATATATATATATATATATATTATATATATATATATATAATATAAAATTTTCTTTTCTTCATGTAAAACCTACCCAATAACGTAGTAACAATAACAACGGTGGATCGAGCTCTTTTTTTAGTTCATCCACTTGCGGCAGTTAGGCGCGCCACATGCGCATGCTATCTTGTGCTGGTCATCTTCAATGTCAAATTTGTAATCGTATGCCAGCTGCAACGAATAAACGTTATACATAAGTTATACAAGTATATACTTTTAACGCTAATTACGAGTCGACGAATGAGAAACAACGCACCTCCTCGCCACGTGAGATTCTTCGCTTCGCAAAAATTATGATTCTAAGATCACGTTCAACCTCGACGATTTCAGCGACACAATTCGGGTTGCAAGAGTGATTGATGTACCTTGCGAGACCTCCAGACAACGTTGCATCGACTACCCTTTCTTCGTCCAAGCGAAACATGTAGATACCACGATTCTGTAACAAACCTGATTCTTAGGATCTTGACTATCCCTTCGTCGCGCTGCTGTTGCAGGTCTGAATTAGACAGACGGAAAGACTAAAGCTATTAGAAGTCAAATGATAGTCTTACTTACCCTGGCTTCGTACTGCTTCTCCCTAGTCTCGGCCAATTCAGTACGAATAATCTCGCCGATGTACTCAATGACCATCGTGTGTTTCTCCAGATCGCGCGCAGCGTACAGTCCCAAGCCTTGGATCTTGGATCGTGCGAGGTACACGTTGTTCCGCCACTCTTGCTTCATCTTTTTGTACTGAGAGCTCTTTGAATGGACAAATTGCTTGGAGTATGGGCATGCCACTTCGCCGGCGACTGTCGCGGTTGGGACGAACGCTGCTCTGGCCGAGGAGCCTGTACGCTGCGTGTGCGGCCTCTTCCAAGGTAACTGATTGCGAAGACGAGCCTCCGTTCTCGCGCTGCCGGTGGGATTGATCGCTAACGGTAATTCTAACAAGGGATTTCGACCGTATTTGAATCTGTAGTCGGTCAGTGTTTCGATGCCTGGAAGACTTTCGAGAACGCGAACGACCGCCGGCTCGGTAAGTCCGAATAGATCCTCGCCGGAAACGTAACGGGGGAATAGCTGGACACTGTGCGTCGATCTTCGTAGCTCGGCGAGTGGCTCGAGGATTCTGCTCCAAACAGCGCGGGGAGTAGCGTCCCGCAGTTCAACGTCCTCTTGCAAGGGCTCTTGGACCAGGACGCGGAATTCGGGTCGGCCAGAGACGTCGTGGATAGAACAGACGTAGCGGCAGCGTTTGTTCGGCCGTCTCATGCTCCAATAGAATCTGACGATCTTGTATCCGACGGGGTATATGTAATTAGGTGTATGGAAGTTGGCGAGCTGGTGTGGAAGCAGCTGTCCGACGCTTAAAAATATCAGGCTTCCGACTCTCAGCAGGTGATTGTGTTCCGAGTGATGCATCACAGCTGCGACTTGTCTGTTTTCGTCACGGTTCACGTACACTCTTCTATAGACGGAAAGCGTGGTCAATTCGTTATCCTTTTCGTTCTTTTGCACGTGCTGAGAGCAGTAGGTACTCTGAAAACCATATCGAACCGGATATATATGAAATCGGATCCTATATGTACATCTTGGTTAACGTTGGTCGTACGTGCTGTCGTTAGCAAACCTTAGTTTGTTACCTTATTCTTATAAAAAACACAGCCATCTTTAACAGCGCAGCCAAGGTGGTACACGTTGGTGCAGCGCATTTTAAAACATTTCACGGTAGCTCCCGGTTTCTCACAGACAATACAGTTCAATACAAGACTATGTTGCAAAGCGGTATCGAGATTCATCAAGGCACCATTTACAGTTTCATACACATTTTCCGACCAAAGGGCGCAGTTTAAATGCACCCATTTGTCGACGTCAAAATTAAGCAGTCTAGCGGGACCATCGGCTGTACCATCACCTTGACTGTGACAAAACATGCATCGTCGACTGTCTTCCGCTTTGGCAGGCACTACAGTTACCCCCATTCGGAAAAGCATCTAGAAGGAGGAGCGACATTTCAGACCAGAGTGTAATTTAAATAATTGAAATAATTTAAAATGTCTCTCTCTGTACCTCTGTGATTTCTTTGTCGGTTGGTTTTTTGTACTTCGTTGAAGGTTGCATCAAGCCAACAGACCACGTTTTGTATCGCAGACCTCTCCATATCTTTGCAGGTGGTGGCGGCGGGTCAGTCGTCGGCTCGGCTACAGGCTCGTCCGCGGCCGAATGTTTCTTTGGCCGTTTGTCTTCTGCGACTTCTTCTTTCGCCTCGAGAGTTGCGTCTTGCTCTTCCCTTTCCATTTTTATCTTAATTTCGGTCTCCTTCTCCGAACTCTGATCGACTTCCATATTTTCAACGTGATCGATCGGCTGTTTGACTATGTATTTCTTCCCTTTCTTGAAATCGTCATCCAATACCTTAGTATCTACTTTATGACATAAATGGTCTACTATCGTTGCAGCCTAACGAAAAACAATTATATTAGAGATTCATATACATTTCAGCCATGACTTTTTATATTTACAACTTTAAGTATATATCCCTTGTCATAATCTGATCTATCTAATGCATGCTACGAGATTGCTACCTTATCTTGAGTGTTCGAAGGTGTTCTATGCATAAGAGCGAATTGCATGTAACAGGCTGCCGAACAGAAACACAATTCATCACCGGGTTCAGCCTCTTCCTTACTTAAAAATGGTAAATCAGATACTTTTTTCCTTATTAAGCTATTCAATATCACAACATCGCAGTGACGACAGAATTTGGCGGCGCCGTTCAAAATACTTTGTATATCAATCGGAGCTGAAAATTCGCGCGTACATTATGACATTTTTTTTATTTGCTTGGTAATAGAGCAGATAAATAAATAAATAAAAACCTTTGTTAATAATTTGTATTGCATTAAAATACACACCTCCCTCTTTACCATCTTTTCCCTTGATTCTATAAAGACCTAACTTTTGACTAGGAGGAGTAGTAGTACGTTCTACTATCTGGTAACCAGTGGGAGGAGCTATATTTAAGATATTAGCCAAATCTTTAAGTACTCCCATTATGTCGTCCGCAGCCTGACTATTTAACGTTAATGTGACTGTTACGTTCCCATCCCTCAAAGGTATCGGAGGTGACTTTCCAAGCCTGTGTAAATCACAGTGTAAATCAGTAATAAATATTCTCAAAAATGAATATAACGCATATAACGCATATAACGCATATAACGCATTTACACGAAATAATAAAGTAATAAGATAAAACAATTTGTTTCATTTTCACGCACCGTGGTATTCCTAAGTTCTCTTTGTCCTGTTTGGCGATGTCTTTACCGATGTACGTCGGCTTCAACCTAATTGGTATCGGCGAGATTAAAGGTATCACGGGTGACACTCGTTTCAGCCAATCTGATTCCTCATCCGATTCTTCCTCGATCAATCTCAAACCCGGGAATCGATGTATGAATTCCGGAATGACACATTCGGGCGAAGATGAACTGACTATCGTATCGGGGGAATCGACATCACGATTCATTGACAACGAATTCTCCTTCTTATCGTCGGCTAAAAATTCAATATCATTAGTTCCTTTTATGCAAGATAAAAGTAAATTATTATAACAGAGATGAAAGAAAGAATGGGCTTGGTTAATTTCCATTGTGTGCCCAAACTCACAATGCCCAGCCCAGATTGCAACAACTGCGAATGTTAATTTCCTTTTATGCAAGATAAAAGTAAATTATTATAACAGAGATGAAAGAAAGAATGGGCTTGGTTAATTTCCATTGTGTGCCCAAACTCACAATGCCCAGCCCAGATTGCAACAACTGCGAATGTTAATTAAACAATGCGAAATCTTTAGACACTGGTTGCGCCAATTCTAAACTAATAATAAATATTTGTCATGCATTGTCCATTTGTTTCATTATATATACATATATATAGTTTTAGCCATTCACTTTTGAAATAAATATATTCAAAGTACGTTTAAAGGTGGATAGAAAGGTTGAAAAGAAATTTAAGCAACGTGATGCAATGATGGCAATTAAAAAAAATTTGTAAAGTATTACAAAGTATCTACGACAAAAAAAAATATGTATATATATTGAACGAATGGACTGAATTGATTAGATAAGATATCGTTAGATAAGATTATTATATTCTAACTTTCTTTCAAATTTCATACCAAAAGATTTTCCAAGACCATTTCTTTCTTTCATTTCAACACAAATGCTTACAATCATCTAATTTGAGAGGTGGAAATTCTTGATCGTAAAATCCTCTTTGAGTAGAAGCAGGCTGTTGAGGTGGTAGGGGCTCCAATTCACCGAATGGTTGAGTGTTGTAATGATCAGATACACCCGGCAATGTAGCAGAACCGTATGAACCGACTAAGTCTCCTGTCCTGGTGTTGTAATCTTTCTGACTGCCGATTTTTGTCAGGTCTCCCGAGCCAAAGATAGGACAGACGCCGTAATTTTTGCCTAGAAGTGGTTCCAATACTGCCATTGGCTGAAGTTGCCGCAATTGTGCCATTAAATTGTCAATGAACGTGTCATAATCCTCGTCTAACCGGGACACTTTCCTAGCACGCTTTTTCTGAGGTGCTGCCGTCGCATCTTTTCCTTGGCTTTGCTTCCTCTTCTGTTGGTACTGTCGCCTTTTCAACTTCTTGAGATCTGCGAGTAAATTACGTTACGTGTAAAAGTATAATCTTATTTTTACATCGAAATAGAAACAAACGGAATATTCCATTTATAATTACGATAATTAATTGTATTTTTCTTAAAAAAAAAGAAGACACGTGCAAAATTTATTACATGTAAGAATATCTTCTTCTTCTTTTTTGAAATTGAAAATTGTCAAATTTAAATAATATTTCATTTCATTCGTCAGGTTTAAATTTAAAACAAGGGAGTATTTGAAGTTTGTTTAAGCAGAAATGTTTCAATATTAAGTTTGTATCAAGTTTGAAATCTTCAATTATTTGGGATATGGTGAGATCATACTTATTAATCAAACAAGTACACTGGCACTCGATCTTGTCAGAATTTGTTGTTGTTTCTTCAATATTTCTGGTTACCTTCCCTCCGTTTTAATTATTAGCAGCCATAAGTAATCAATTACTTTCAAACAGATCACTCGTTATTAGTTTTACACATCAACCGTGCAAGTGTAAACATTTGTTTGTTCATAGTTTTCAGCGAAGCGGACTTTTAGTCCTAAAGCTAAATACTCCCTATAATAAAGTTTCCTATAATAAAATGGAGGACTTTTTCGTTTCATATTAAAATCATGTCCGTCATTGTATGCTTTTTCATTTTCGTGCGGGATTTATTGCAGTGGACACGAGAAAGAAAATGATTGGCAGATTTGCTGCAACGGTAATTACTTCCATTAATTTTTTCAAAAGCCTCGAAGTGGACGACCAGTTCAGTTGGATAATGATGCCTTAAAATCTTTACTGGCGTCTGATCCGAGGTTTTAATTGCATAAGAATCATCGTGGGATCTTGAGTCTACGTGGTCAATTGTACAGAGACACCTATATGAAAATTGAGAAGAGAAAATAATAGAGAATAAATTTGTAGAGAAGGAACATGCCCTGGAACGTTAATTATCCGAGGATCTGCGACAGACATTTTTATGATCTTTTTTCTAGATCTTCTATCTTCAGGATTGTTACAGGAGATGAAAAATGAATCCTTCAGAAACAACTTTTAAACCAAGCTTCTATCCAAGAAGGAGATGATAAAATTGATAATGAGATTGTATACTTGATCTGAAGAAGTGAAACTTTCATTTTAATACATAACTCGTTTTCACTTTAAAATAATTGATTACTTATAGGTATCAAGTAGTATAGGTATAGTAAATATACAGTATTATTCTTCTATTGCCTCCTATTGCACGATAGTTACCATATCAGTACAAATTAACCTATTCGTTTTCACTTTAAAATAATTGATTACTTATAGGTATCAAGTAGTATAGGTATAGTAAATATACAGTATTATTCTTCTATTGCCTCCTATTGCACGATAGTTACCATATCAGTACAAATTAACCTATGATTAACAATCTAACAAAGCTTCAAATGTTCAAAATAATGCATGTTGGCAGATGGTGCCAACTGCCATCAGCTATGGCAGTACCGACTTCTAACGTTTCAATTTATGATCTCACTATACCTCTTCATTGATTAACAATCTAACAAAGCTTCAAATGTTCAAAATAATGCATGTTGGCAGATGGTGCCAACTGCCATCAGCTATGGCAGTACCGACTTCTAACGTTTCAATTTATGATCTCACTATACCTCTTCATCGCACAAAGAACGTGTGAATATATAATAATATCTATCTTGCATACCAGTTTTGTCGTCAATCGATCCATCAATGAGCTCCTCTTTGGCAGTAAGAAAGTCTTTGGTATCGGTTAATTGGGTAGGTGTACCGCTACATAGAACGTCATCAAGAACTTCCTTTTTGACTTCCACTAAAGGCACTGTGTGTTGTGCATTTGCACCCTGTGACGCCTGGGCTTGGTGGCCCACAGTGTGAGACACCGTATGAGGCACTGATGGCGGAATTGTGTTTACGTGTGGGGATTGTTGCTGGGTTGAGACGATGGGTTTCGGGGGTTTGACTGGTATCTGAGGTTGAGTCTGCGCTTGCGTCTGTTGCGGTTGCTGCTGCACGGTCGTGACAGTCGTCAATGGTTGTTGCTGCGTTGTTTGAACTTGTCCAGTCGACACTTGCGTGGTGGACTGGACAACACTCTTGCCATCAGCTACTGTTGTAATCACCGGTTTCGTTTGTTGCGGCACCACTCGTGACACAGTTAACGGAGTCGATGCAACGGATTGCTGCTGCGCTGGTACGGTACTATTGCTAACAACAATCTCGCTCGTTGGCTTAGGCGACGGCTGTGTGATGATAGTGGGTGGTTCTTGCTTTATCGGTGGAGTTGCCGTTTCCGAGGTTTTCGTCGTAAGCGGTGGTGGTAGTTGCTTGGTCACCGTCACCGTCACCGTTGGCTGTTGATTCGTTTGGGTGGTGGTCTTTGTCGACTGGGTGGTAGTTATCTGTTGCTTGGCTGGAAATGGGTCGGTCATTGCACGACATTGCTGAGATACGACTGGCGCGGAAGTTGTCAATGGCGGAGGTGGTTTCGGTGGCTCTTCTTTGGTCGGTGGACTTTGCACTTTCAAAGGTGTGACAGACTGCGACAGAAACGACGTCTCCCTGTTCAAAACTTGTTTATTGCTGGTGGTTTTAGGCGCTGGCACCTCGTTCAACAGAGGCGGTAAAACGGAGAACGGAGTTGGCGGCACCGGCCTGGCTAACTGCGCCTCCAACGACGGTACCAGTGGCAAACTGGGGCCTTGCGAAGAACCGGAACATAAAGTCGTCGTTGCACACGCGGTGTTCTGTAGCAGTTGCTTCAACAATACATTCTGAGATTCCTCTATTCTGTGAGAAGCGGCAGAGCTTTTGTTTATCTCCAATTCGGATCTGGTAGTTGACGGTTTCTCGAGAGCTGGCTGCGGTTTGCAATTGGATTCTTCCGATTCCTTCTTCGACGGTGTACTCTGCGCCAGCCTCTCAAGATCAGCGCTCTTAGTATCTACAGGTAAATGGCTGGTTGTTTTATACTGACCTTGGCCAGAAATGAGCTGAGAATGCAAGAGTGTCGGTGTTTGAGACAAGGTAGATTGCAGTATACTGGTGGTGACGTTAATGCTATTGGTGCTTGCAGTGACTATAGGAGGTACGATGGTTCTGACGCACTGCATAGATGTTGTGACGGTCGTCGACGTGGCGTTCACAACCACGCGAGAAGGCGCCGACGAGCAGCCTGAACTTACTTGCAAGATCGCTTGAAGGCTCTGCGTGCGTTGTACAGACGTGGTGGCCATCACCGAGCTTAGCAAGTTACCTGCTTGCGTGGGTACTGTATTCGTTCGATGGCCAGCGATAGAAGATTTTGCCGAATTTGTGCCAGCCAGCATTGCGTTTAGCATTGCGTTCGACGTAATCGAGATACCAGAATTGGTCGGCGGCCTGGGCGTGATCACAGATGATGTTTGTAGCGATAGACTGTTACTGGTTGCTTGCGACTGTACTCCGCTGGATGTGACTCGTAAAAATGGTTCGGAGAGGGTAACCTTAGACAAAGTAGAAACAACGCTTACTGTAGAATTTGTACTTTCCTTTGTATGCGGGGTATAACTGGTCGTTGTGGTTTCTAGCTCAGATTTGCTCGTGATCGTAGAATGAGATGACGTGGTCATAGAGGTCTGCAGCCGCACGTTCGTGCTACTGTGAAGATTATTATTTACAGAGTTTGGCGAGGATGTGCTGGTCGTAGACAGTATCCCTACTTTTGGCCCTGAGATCGCTGAGGATACCATTGTCACGATAGCGGTTTGATTTACGGTTGTACAATTCTGTGAATGATTTGTCTGCAGAGAAGAGAGCAATGTTCTTAATTGATGCGACACATTGGCGACATTCGACGTCAGTTCTGTAGGTTTTGACAAAGGGGAGAGATGAGGCACTGTCGTTGTGCATTTTTGCAATTGCGCGATTGTACTCACAACTAGAGGAGCACTCTGATGTGGTGGTGGCGAGCTCTTCTTAGGGGCAGGTTCTACAGGAGGCGGACTGGTTTTCTGTACCTTTGGTCCTTTGTTCTCGTTAGATAATACGTTAGGTTCGTTATCTGATTGTTCTTGTTCTAGATCCATTAAAGAGTCTTGAAGAATGTTCAGAGGTAAGGTATCCAACGGTGTTGGTAATTCGTACATCATGCTCGACTTTCTAGATCTGTCCTCCTGAAGTATCTCGCTGTTGGCCATTTCTGGCTTGGAAGATATGATGTTATGCAACATGTCCAATATGTCGTCAGATGATTCTTCCATTATATTCTTTTCTTCGTTAAGGCAATGCTGTGCATAAGGTTTACTGGCTTCAGTTTCAGTACATAGTTCATTAGACTTCTTTTCTTTCTGAGGGACATTCAAATTAGTATTGTTCTCTGCAATGCTGCTTTCAATTTCGTTTGGCTTCAGGTTCGTTCTTTGAGCTTCAGAAGTTGACAAGTTGCTTTCCTCCTTACTTTCATTCTCAACTGGTTCTGAATCGTTTTCTAAAATATTTACTAGCGACAAATCATCCGTGACTGGTGATATCCTTTTCAACGAAGAAACAGCATCTGTCTTGCTTTCTGTATGAGAATTCTCTCTACTTACAGCGTTTTCAGCAGGATTGTGAATAGCCTCGAGCATACTCTCCAATTCATCATTCAAAGAATCATTTTTCTTATCGTCAGTCGAATCAGCCGAAGCTAATTCTTGACTGGTAACAATTACATTTGCAGCTATATTTACACTCATAGCAGATTCCACGGTAGATTCTTTCGAATTTTTTACCGAATGATCAAGTTCGTCCTTCTCGTTTTTCACTTTCGCACTTTTACTTGAAATTTCCAACTGACTTTCTTTCGCCACGGTGGTGGTGACAGAGCTATTCCCATTCTCTTTCTTAGGAAGATCAGGTATGGACATTTTCGGCGTCGACAGCGTAACAGACGTTGGTTGCACGCTCAAGACTAATTTCGTCGGATTACTCAATGCCTGTGTCGTACTTGCGGCGGTACTTTGCACAAAACTGATGAATTCATTTTGTACATTGCATACCGATGGCACCGCTCGCTCCGTAATTGTAGCTTGAGGCCTAAGAATCTCCGTACTCGGTGAATTGATTTTCGACAAAACTTCCGTCTTTACGACATTCTGCTGTGAACTGACCACGATGTTTTCCAAAGCTGTCTGGCTAAGCTTGGCAGCAATTTTGGCGTCCGCTACGATGCTCGCTATCGTCGATGGCAATTGTTTTTGATTATTGAATGAAGGAGACATCGTCTCTTTCGCTATGCTCAGGGTTGTAAAAACTGGAGTCGATTTAATAGTCGCGTCGGTGACAATCAGTACGCTGGTGGGTGTAGCTACGGCATTCGTATTTTCGCTACTAATACTTATATTTGTAGAGATTGGAAATGAAACTATAGATCTGCATGCAGATGACACGCCAATATTTGCATGATGTATACTCGACGGTGGGATTTGATTGGAATAAAGGACTTTGTCAGAAAACACGAACGACGTGGGACTCCTAGCTGGATTTGATTCTTTTTGAATTTTTGATTGATCTTCAGCAATATTCTCTACCAAAGCATTGTCTTTTGATACTTCGGAAACGCTGGTGGTGGTGGTGGTGTCAGCCTTTTCTATCTCCTCCGGGCACGATTCCTTCGACAGATTATCCTCGGGCGATTTTGTACTAGGATCGATAATTACTACCTCGGACTCGCCAACGAAAGACACCATGAGATCTTGTTCCGGCGATTGGTCCATGTAAGATCCAGGCGACGGATCTACGCGAAGTTCTTCCTGATCAGGCGATTCTGGCGTATCCGTGACCGCTACCAGTCTCTTCCCAGATTGCAAGGTTCTTACTATGTCAAGTCTCAGGCCTTTCTTATTCCTCGTATGAGAAGGTACCAGATCTTCGTCGCTCAACATTGGCTCGTCCGTTTGAGATTCAGAATTTTCTATTTCTAATATTTGCACTAGGTCGTGCCCTTGACTGCCTTCGTTAACCAACGCGTGACAAAGAGAATCATTACTGTCCGCTGATAAGTCCACGACCATTCCAGGCTCAAAAAGCACGTATTCCTCTTGCATATCACCTTCCAACGTTCCCGATATCACGTCCACCAGTTCGGAGTCTCCAAACTGATCAATAACAGTAATGTCATCGCTGTCTCGTTGAGCTGTCGAACTTAACGTTACTTCTGTATTTACGATAGTTTTATCATCGTCGTAATCGGTGGTGTCAGGTATCGACTCCATTTTGTTGCTAGGGCTACCCAGCGTTAAAGGCCCATTGTCAGACAACGAAGTGGTCTGCTTGCTCTCCATATTTGTCGGTGGAGTTTGAGGCGGCGTGTGCGAGTCGTCGTCAAAGTCATTGTAATCCGCGCACACCAACGAATTAATTTTTGATTGCGGTATGCCAGTTTTCCTGTGAACAACCACCGACGTGTTTGGTTTCTCGTCCATATTTAAAAGATGCGACTCGGATGTTTTGCCTTTGCTACTCTCCGGTTTCGTAGACCACATGGGAGAACCACCTCTCAGCCCCAACTTGATGTATCCAAATCGCCCAAAAGGTAGTGGATTCAGTGGATTGTGTGGATTTCCTCCACCTCTATTCGTGTGATCCGTTGTCGACTGTTCCTGTTGGTGTTGATGCTGCTGCTGCTGCAATTGTTGCTGTTGATCACTTGATACTGTATGGTTACTCGAAGTCTGAGTCGTGTAAGAGCCATGTGGCGTATGTGGTGTGTGCGGAGTGTGTGGTGTTCTCGGTGTTCCTGGATTTTCTACGCTTTGTGGTCGATCTGGCATCGCCGGACTATTCCCAGTAGATTGTCTTCTTTGCATTTGCATGGGTGAACCACCAACCATTGGACTACGTGGCATAGGAGAGCTGGGTGGCTGAGACGTTGGAGGATGATGCGCGTTATTTAACTGGTGTTGGAGCATCGGAGACGTTGGATGGTTACGCGACATCGGACTTGGTGGCTGATACTGCGATATCATTGGTGAATTAGGCGGATGTGGGTGAATTCTTGTGTTCATGGGACTAGGGGGTTGCGAAGTTTGACTCAGCTGCTGCTGCAGCATAGGCGAGCCCATCGTTTGTTGAACCATGGGGCTACGAGGCATTGGTGAACTCGGAGGTTGTCCATAATTCTGTTGCATTTGTTGATGAAGTTGAGGGCTCGGAGAGTTAGCAGGTTGAGATACCATCGGAGAGCTTGGTGGTTTCTGCATTGTATGTTGTTGTTGTTGTTGTTGTTGTTGCTGCTGCTGCTGCTGTTGCTGCTGCTGCTGCATTTGTAAAAATTGCTGCCTTTGTTGTTGGGCCATTTGTTGCTGTTGCTGTTGTTGTTGCAACAGCTGTTGTCTCTGTTGCGCCATCTGCAAGGTGCGTTGAGTCATCGCGTTTTGCCCCCCATCTTGGAGAATCGCAGTTGTCTCGTGTTGCTGTTGAATGATCTGTTGTCTCTGAAGCATTTGCTGATGCTGTTGATTCATTAAAGACTGTTGGTTAGGTTGCGGACTGCCAAGAGGCGAACGTTGTCCATACACGATCCCTCCTTGCAACTGCATCCTAGGTCTCTGGCCAGGTTCTCCTACGGCGGGTGGACGGACGAAACGTTGAGCAAGTCCGTGAACTCTGACTCCTTGATCACCGATGATTTGCTGCGTATTTCGTGTATCAGGAGTAAAAGCACCTGGACTAGTTGCCAGCCTTCCACTGATAATCGCACGATGCTGCGGAGACGTCATCCGAGTTGCCGAGGGGCCGCATATTCCTGGCGATGGCATGGCGCCAGGACTGAACGGGCTTTCTTCGTTTTGTGAATGTGGAGTACTAATTCTGGGAGATTGTTGCATATTATGCGGTGACATCGTCCCTGGATTCCCAGACTGTGGATTGCCGGGACTGTGTTGTAACAAAGGTGTATTGGGACTATGCTGAATGATAGGAGTTGCCGGTGAATGCTGTATCATGTTCGCTGGCACATTGCCAGGGCCCGGACTTTGAGAAACAAGCGCGGCAGGACTGTGCATCGGTGAATGTTGGGAGGGCGACATCAACGGTGAACATGGTTCACTTGTTTGCTGTTGAGGCTGCCTCTGTTGCTGTTTACTGTGATACTCTTGTATCAGCATGCCATGCTGACGAGTCTGTTTGCGACTTGCGTCTAGATGTTTTTGCAATATTGCTTGCTCGCTGGAAATGCGTTGCAGCTCCGCCGCGTCGTTCTCTGCCAATTCGTTCCCAGACTTTCGCAGTTGTCGTTGTTTGCTATTGAGAGACTGTAAAATCAGAATAGTTTAACTGTAACAAGCCTATATTGCACAGAGGGTTACAAAAACGAAAACGCCGCAACATAAAAACATTCTATCCTTACTTTTCGTATTTTACGCAGCTTTTGTACCTCAGTTTCGTAATACTTCAACTGTTGTGTCAACACTTGATGCTGATGGTTTAGCCATTGCTCGTACTGCAGTTGTATTTGGCGGTCCTGTTCGTTCACGATATTCTCCGGTGGTGTGGGTGGGGCAGGAATCTGGGAGATATTGAATGTAGCAACCCTCGCTGTAACAAAGAAATTTTACAATCATAACTAAATTCTGTATTTTTATGCTTTTGTGAGAAACTAAAGATTGTAAAAATGCACGCGATGCACATTACGTGCAAAGAAAAAAATAAAAATAAAAATATTATATAAAATACAATATTATATAAAATACAATGCAGTAAATAAAATAAATTTCTATTTAGATTCTATTTATTTAGATATATTTATATGAATTATAAAATACTCGCAAAATATATTTATAAGAATTAGAAAAACTTGCAGTCTAAGCATAATAATTGTCATTTAAATGGCAAAAAATGTTCGTGGTACTAACGTTCCGGTGGTGTTTGAGTCGCAATTGGCTGTCTAGGCACTTGAGCTGCTATTTTCGTCGCATCTGGTACTGCTTGCTGCCAACTGGTACCTGGAGCGGATGGTGGACTTGATGTACTAGGTGGCCTAATTACAGGAACTCCTCCAGGTACTGATGTAATTCCTTGTGGAGGAGAAGCAAGGGGTGCAGAACTTAAAAAATCTGCTTTAAATTGTTCAAACTCACTGTCACTTAGAAGAGGTCCTCCAGAAGTTGTATTGTCGTTCTGCTGTTGCTGTTGTTGTTGCTGTTGTTGTTGTTGTTGCTGCTGCTGCTGCTGCTGTTGTTGTTTCTCTTGTTCTCGCTTTTCTTGTTCCAACAACTCCTCCAACAGTAATGGTTGTTCCTGTGAACACCACTACTGACAGCTTATCGAGTCTCCAAATAGTCAATGAAATATTATGAAAATATATATGTGTCTTTTGGTAAATTGAAACAGTGATATATAATTAGATAAATACTNTATATATATATATATATACACATATATATATATTTACACACACATATATATATATAAAAATATATATATATATATATATATATATATATATATATATATATATATATATATAGTGAGCGATTACATACTGAAACGAGGCACATTGATTATCCCAAAAAATTAAAAAAGAAATACACACATGCAAATATCTTATTCCTACAGCAACTATTAAAATAAATGAGATATATAATAAACACAAATAAACATAAAATTATAATTATAATAAAGCAAAATACATATAATTTGATGAAGCTTAGTGTTTTGCTATTCAAAACATACATGCACACATAAAAATGCAATATACTTCATTAATAGTGTATACTATATGTAAGAACTGTTGGATGAAATTTCTTTAATCTCTATTTTCTAATTACAAATTATAAACTACCATTTTTATAACATTTATTATTTTATTTATAGGGTTTCATTTATGGTCACTATCATTAATTGTATGCTACAACACGCAGAGTACATTTCTGACGTATTTTTCTCTCTGATCAAATTTATTAAGTAATTTTCAATAAAAACAATATATTAAGTGGTAAATAAAAAAAAAAAAATGGTGCAAGAATATTAAAAATAATCTAGATGATAGAATCTTTGAATCTTGATATCGTTGCAGGTGATACATTGTGCTGAATGTTGAAAAGTCCCCAAGTCTTGCTCACCTGCAGAAGCAAGGGTCTTCGGTGAGGGTGAGGTGTCATTGCGGGCGTACCAGTATGTACCACAGGGGCCATTGGTGGACCTGCCACCGGTACTGGGTGCCCTATGTGGACTGGGGGCCGCGTCATACCCCGCCCACCTGGGCACAGCCCCATCTAGACATGCACCAACACCAATGCATTGCAAACACCCAGGCGAAAACACCATTTTACCAGCCAATACTTTTATATTAAATAAATTACTTGCCTACATCCTACGTTCATAACAAATTCGAGATCTCCTGCTCTCATTCGTTATTTAACAAAACTGAATACTTCATATTACACAATTACATTGAAAATTCAAAATGCTACAAAAAATTACAGATTCAACAATGATTATATTCGACATTTAAAGTACAATATACATATTAACGCGGGTATATATTAACAAACGTTTCACAATGAAATGTATCGTGTATATAGAAATCTAGAATAGAATTTATATGTAAGAAAATTAAAANTTTTCATTTTATTTTTTTTTTTTTTTTTTTATCGTGAAGGTAAAAAACATCTTTATTAATGATACGTGTTATGTTTTCGATGAAGCGATCATTTGCTTATCAAACTGCAAAATATTTAGTATTCTCGTGGTTAGAAGAAAGTGTTATTAGATATAATTGCATAAAAAATACTCAAGATTAAAGCGATGCAAAAACATTAGAACATCGAGAATATATGTAAAATGTACAAACCTGTATAGGTCCGGGATAAGGGGGTGGTGGTCCAGGATATGGAGGTGGAGGTGGTGGCGGCGGTGGTGCAAGAGGCATACGTGGACCGATCATATGATTCACTGCAACCACTCTGCCAGCCACGTTCGGTACACCTGCTACTCTCATACTAAGGCGTTGCTGTTGTGACACTGCAATGACGAAATGAAATCAGTTGTGTTTGTTACAGACAAGTTTCTCAAAATTTTGCACAATTGCGCAATTATATACCTTAAAAGCATGCGTACCTTGAATATGTGTTTGCGGTATTCTCTGAGGATGTCCAGGAAATGTGGACGGATAACTGACCGTAACGGTATTAGTTGATGTAACAACGCCAACTGCTCCATCAGGTGAAAGCAAGCGAGTCCCTGGAGGCATAGGCCGGCCCATTGCCGCGGCTTGCTGCACGTGCTGATGCATTTGTTGTTGTACAACAACAGCTTGAGCATGTGATTGAGGCATAATCGTGGATGGTTGCTGTGATGTTTGTGATGTTGCGGTAATAGGTGTTACTGTTTGTGCTTGTGTTGGAACATTAGACGTCTCTGTCGGCGTTTGTACAGTAGTTGTCGTACACGTGTCGCTTATGTCAGTGTGCACTGAGCTCGTTGCGCCTAATTCTGTCGACTTTCGCTCCTCGTCCTTAACTTCCTTCTTTTGTTTTTCGTCCTTCGTCTCTACTTCAACTTGCTCTAAATCTAAATCAAGTATATTTGTTTTCTCACCACCGGTTATGTTGTCTAATTCTGGATCTGCGTATTCCAAAATATTAAAATCTGCTCCCATTTCAGCTGCAATGAAACGAAGTTTCATTTTTATTTAAATTTATATTTACATTTGCACTCTGCGCGTCATACAATTAAGAAAGAAAATATGAACAGTTAAAGATTAGATATTTTATTTACCAAGCAGTTCATCGTCGTCATCGCCTAAGTCTCCTAATATTGCACTCACGCCCTCGACCTCAACCATCGGTGCTCCCTCTTGTTCTAATTTCTCAAGCTCTGCGGTGACATTATCAGGAATTTCTGATGGTTCAGAAGGACTAACGGTAGCCTCACTAACTGTTGTTGGTATCAAGGGTGCTCTTATACCAACCCCCTGCTGACCTAACATTCTAATTCCCTGATTTAAATTATCTTGAGGCGTTCGCACTATTCGTTGTCCTATATTTTGTTGCCCTTGATTGGGATCTGCAAATAACATATTTATGATAAAAAATAATAATTTGTATGAGAAAAATATAGAACTAAATAACCACCTGGAAATCTTTGTTGTTGTAAAACATCATAAGGTTCTGTAATAGTGTTCCTCGCAGCTGGCACTCGTGTTTGCAAAGTTTGATTTCCTTGAAAATGCTGTTGAGGTATAGTCGCAGCTACTTGCGGTCTTTGCAGGAGCATTCTAGTTCGTGGATCTATATTTTGTATCCTAGCATCTATATTTCCTGCTACAGGATGTCTCGAATTTATTCCTAAGTACAAGTTAAATAGTATCAATAAAATAGGACATATAAAACATATGTCCTTTGAACATATGACAATGAGAAAAAAAATAAAGAACGGAAAATTTTACCAATTTGATTTCTTATCAAAACATTTGATTGTATAGGCATCCTAGGTCTGACAATACCAGGCGGTAGAGGATGTCTGAAAGTGCCTTCACCGGTATTACTTGCCGCTTGAGAATGTTGTGGAAGTTGTACATGAGCCGTGTCAAATTGTTGTTGATTGTTCTCTGTATTGCTTGGACCATCTATAAATTAATACAAAGTACGTACAATTTATATTTTATAATTCATATTAAAAAATATTTATATTCTTCACTATATAATTGATACCTTGATTCCATGTAGTGCTAACAGGTTCTATTTTTTTATTAAACTGTTGTCTTTGCAACAGATCTCGTAATTGCCTGTTTACTTCTGGTTGTTGATTGAACACTTCAGGCTGTTGCGAATCTTGCCGAGATTCCGGCCTTGGTGAGGAATAATTTGAAGCGGGAGAAGGAGTGGGAGGTTGACTACTGTATGGATCAGGTGTACGAGATGGTGCATATACATGAGTAGAAGGACGAGTAGTAGGGGAATTAAACATAGGCCGTGGTGTACCTGGCGGTTGAGAAAAAACATCACTTCTTGGCGACGTGGAGTACGATGGTGTGCCACTAATTTGTGACCTAGATGTTTGTGAACCCTGGGAGTAAGCTTCGGTATTGTCGAAACGTTGAAAATGTTCCTGGGATTGCGATGAAGCTGGAGACTGTGGAAAGTCATGAGGAGACTGTGGTGCTTGTGGAGAAAATGGAGAGGGTGGTTGTGTAAAATTATTTGGCATCCCTGGTCTAACCACAGTCCCAACTGGACGTGTCATGGTTGCGCAAGGCTGAGTGGGTAAACGTGGCATACCCTGATGAGGGCTTTGTGGTGCTAAGCCACGTGTAACTTTTACGGGAGGAGTCGCAAACGTATTGCATGAACCGGGAGACGGCGAAGCTAATGGTCCCATATGATTTCCATCCTGCAAAAGACATTTTCCAAATATTTACAAAAATATGTCACGATTTTTATTCATAATCATGAATTAAAATTCTACCTGTGATGTGGAGACTTGTAATTGTGTCGTTAGCCCAGAAGTATTGTCAGTATTTATTTGACTCGTGTTATCTTCACTTATTTGTCTATGAACTCTATTGATAGCTATTGAAGAAATTATTATAAAGTTAGAAGTGAACTCTCATATGTATTGTTATCTAATATATAAATATATATAATTGAATATTATATACCATGTACACGTTGTTCGTGAATAACTTGTTGTTGCATCTGTGCTTGTTGTTGACGTAATGCTTGTAGTTGTTTCCATTGACGTTCTTGTTCAGCTTCTCTAGTGGAACGATCTCTATTGGAAAGTCTCTCCTGTTCCTGTTAAAAATAGTTTTATTAGATCAAAAGAATTAACTACAATTGAAGATCATTATATCCTTACAGCATTTATTGTTAAAATGTAATAATGTGATTTATTTATTATTTAATCTTTTTATTTCAAAGATATTCAATTATTAGACTAATAGAAATACTATGCGGAATATAATGATCCTTTAAAGCTATATAAAATATACGATGAGGCAAATTGACAATCAGCCAAAGTGTACTTTCAAGTTTAACATTCAAATAAGGTAATGGCATATTACTAAATTAATATAATTAGCAAAATTTTAATATTTCTGTATATGCAACATAATTATGATAACCAGCCACCATCTAAAATAAATATTATTCAATCAAAAATTTATATGAAAAATTCTTTATCACACAAAACACCCATAAACATTTATCTTAGATTAATTTATAGTAATTGTCATGCACCACTGCATCACTGAATATAAAAAAATACTTTGTACTATTAAAAAAAAAAAAAAAAAACAAGATTAATTTTTTTGATGCACATTAAATAAAATAAAAAAAATCTGCTCTATTTGTAATAAAAATCATATAAAAACACAATTTAAAATATAATTGATGATATTTTAAGTATACTGTTAATAGCTAAAAATTTAATTAGTTATTAAATATCAATAAATAATGATAATTATATCATACAAAAAATAGTAAATACAACAGCTTGTACTACTAAAAATATAAGCGTCTGAAAATGTAAAAAGCAATAGACGTTAGTAAAACTAATTATATAATATTGTTGTATATAGGATATAACATACTACATTACAACAAATATCTACCAATAACTTACAATACAACTCATGAAAAGCAATATACTTATATATGGATAAATAGGAAGGAAAATATATTTGTATAATNACCCCCCCCCCCCCCCCCCCCCCCCCCCCCCCCCCCCCCCCCCCCCCCCCCCAAAAAATAATGTGCTACCAGTTGTCTTCAACATGCCATATAAAATACTAAAGTATGCAAAATAAAATATTTACAGTATTACGATCTAACACAATATATCTCTAATAAAAAATTTGTAATGAAAGAAAAAATATATAATGAAATGTGTGTCTGATCAATCAAATTAAATAATATTCAATAAATATAATAATACATCTTGATAAATGCAAAGACGGCATGAAATTAAATGTTTCATGAAACCAATGTTCGTGAAACACCATTTATCATATCAATAATTCATTAATGATATGAATATTCTGGATGTTGAGTGTTGAGTGTTTCAGATCTTTGGATAAACTAGAGAAATAACTAAAATGTCACTGTTGCATAACACAATAATAATTCTAATTCTGGTCTAAAAAAAGAAAATGGATAAGGGATACTAAATGTCGATCAGACACGTGGCACAAGGCAAGACACTAGAGGCACAGAATAGGTGGCTCACCATAGCCGGGGACTGTACAGGTACAGTGTGAATAATTGCAGTGGGTGGCGGATCGTAGTGCTCCTGGCTGAGGGAAGGAAGGGTGCGCATGATTTCAGATGGGGTGAGCACTCTAATCTGGTGGTCTACCGAGGATAATTGGCGAACAGGACCTACCCCCACCATAACGTTGGTAGTGGGGGATGCCTGAGAAATGCTCAGACTATTAGCGATAGTACTGGTACTGATCGTAATATGAGCAGGTGTAGGACGTTGCTGGGATGGTGACGTTTGATGCTGCCCTTCACCGGCGCCCGTGTTGCAGTAAGAAGAAGCAGTTGCTGATGTGCAAGGCGTGGCTGGCGACTGAGCTACTCTAGCCTGGCTACCGGATATCTCTTGGTGCGCCAGGCTGTTAATGGAATTAATAGAATTCACAGAACTGGGCCTGGGTGAAGAAGAAGGGGTCGTGGATGTTGGAGAAGGACTCGGGGAAGAAGATGTTAGCTGCTTCGGCGGTCCCTGCACCGCACACACCTCCGCATGATGATTACTGCTAACTGTTGACACTGTCACTCCTGTTGTCGACACAGTCATTCCATTCTTTTCTTGTGTCTTTTCACTGCCCACTGAGGTCAAAAGTCCAATCTGCCTTTGGTTGGAGGCCATAGCTACTACTGGAGAAACTTGAGCTGATGTCATAGTTGTGACAGGTTTGGTGATGATGGTAGGTGCACTTGTTGCAGTGACTGGGGTCGTGCTTGGTATATCCTTGGATATCTGTCGGTTCAAGGGGTGCCTCGTTCACACACTTACATTATAGTATTTATGGTTTACATATTTCGAAAATACATCATACAAAGGCAATAGTGTAAAATTCAATTCTTCAAAGGATTCTAAGGAACTTGAAGGGACGCTATCGGGCAAAAGCTAGATTTAAATATGTATTCCTAAGCATCTACGCTTCTAATGAAACATGATCTGACTGAAGATATGGATATTAGAAAAACGATTGACGATTTAAGTTTAGAATGTAAGTAAAGAATATGTTTCGATATGCGTATAATTAGATAATGTAACGATACTCGTGATGATAATTAACATAGAGATTAAGCGATCACATATATTATAAAGGAGTAAGTATACTTTAATGTAGTATGTGATAATTTAAGTAATATATAAATTAATATAGCTGTTTATGAATTTTTTATATTGCGGTTGGTTATATGTTTACATTTGTATATTATCAGGTCCCTTCTTTAAACAGATCATGTAAATGAAACCTCAATAGTTGTAAGTACAGGTATTGGACACAAAGGACAAGCTGTTAGTTTGACCTGTATGTTAGCACAAGACATCTTTGAAGATAATAATAATGGATACGTATCACATAAAGATTCACGCTTCTCTAGCACTTAACTTATCATTATAAGTATTTTAGGAACAATTCCTACCTGTTGAGTCTTTTTCATACGGATTGCAGCTCTATTATCTCGTGCAAGCGTTAGGTATGGAGCTTTCTTATCATTAGGCAATGCACGCCACTTCTTTAATATTTGTTTACATCTTTCTGACCAAGCTTTAATAATATAATCAAAAAAAAATTTTAATTCGGACTTATTACATTACAAGTAAAATTATATTTATAATTCATAATAACAATAACAAAACCAATATATACCTGGATATTCCGTTTTCCATTCTGGATGGTTAATATTTGCATAAAGTACAGAAGATATAGTTGCTCCTGGACCTAAAGCTTCATCAGCTTCCATTTTAAGATTACTTCTTTGGTTGTATGAAATTGTAGTACTACCTGCTGATGAGGTACCTTCATCGTCAGGATTGACCCAGGGACTTGGTGGTTCAGAGAAAGCTGGACTAAATTGTGGGCTACTACACAGCGAAAAATAAAAGCAAATAATTAAAATTTTCTTTTCATTTCTTTATCTGACAATATATATAAGTACAAACGTACTTGCTATATTCGGAATGATATGGAGACGGAGGTGGAAAACTCATTGGAGAATTCAGATTAGATTGACCAACAGGAGGTAATGCACCAGGTACTTGAGGTCTTGGTATAGGCATTGTTGTTTGTATACCTACAATTGAAATTTAAAAAATGCAATAAAAAACATATTCTTTAAATTGTTCTTTAAATAAATTATATTTATTATTTATATAAATTAATTTACATAAATAATAAATATGAAAATCATTAAATCAATCAATTTACCAGGATGTGGCGAAGGAGATACAAGTGGTGTGGTTGAAGGTGCAGGATGTGGAGGTTGAGTTTGAACAGGGAAAACTGACGATTCTTGGGATTCTTGAGATTCGTCAGTTAGAACGCCTTTGAATATTTCTTCAATATCTTTACTGTCCATGTTAGGCAGACCTAATGAAAATAGATAGATAATCATTATTAATTCGTGTCATTATTATTATTTTAGAAACTTAAAATTAAAAAATAACAACTTGCCTGTATCTCGGACCATCGATTCCAAATTAAAATGTGGACTAAGAATATCTGTTAATTCATCTTTAGTCGTTCCAGGTGTATCATCCAATTCATCTAACGCTTCGCTAGCTTTAGCTAAGTCTTCATCTGGTTCGTTCATTATAGTATTAACAAGATCGCTATCAAGTAAGTCACCTGAAATAGGTAAAATGTCACCTAATGCTTCAGTATCGCTACCTTCGTCATCCACAATTTCTTCACGTTTTATGGGTGCTTCTGGAGGCGGTTTCTCTTCTTCTTTCTCTTGTTTAGCTTTGACTTGTTCCATTGCTTTCAATTCGTCTTGAGACAACTGAATGGTATCCGCATTGCCTGATACATTTCGCTCACTATCTGATTCACTGCTACTTTCCAATTCCTTGTCTTTGGTTGTATCCATAAGATCTTTACCAAAGAACGCCTCTTGCATGTAGAGAGGAAAACATTCAGAAAGTTTCGTCTTTGGCTTTCTTCTCTGTGGTTTCCTACGTGGTTTATCATCGTTCAAGCCAACCGTGGAATCTGATGGTTTTTCCGGATCTCCATCTTCTTCTTTATCTTTACGAGTGCCTCTTAGTCTAACGATAAAACCTCCGATGCCTAATTTTTGTAAATTACGCTGACGTTTCCGTCTTAAAATTGGTATGCCGTTCTCGGTCGTATAAATACTAAAACCTTCTGGTGGTGGCTGATCACCACGTGGCGTCCATACCATGCCTTCTTTGAGTACCTCCGCAGGTTCATCTTTAACGTCCGTTAAATCCATTTTTCCTCCATTTTCTTCTAAAGAATTATCTAAACTTCCACCGGCAACTACAGATTCTATAGTAGCCATTATATCTGCTTCTTTGTCAATTAAAGGATGCATTTTTCTTCTTTTTTTCCTTGTCTGTTGATGTTCTGATGTTAATGATTTTATATGGTTCATACCGGCTTCAGATAGATAAACACCGTCAACCAAGTATTGTTGAGGAGAAGGCTTGTAAAGTTCAGGACTGCGCGATGTGGGTGGCGGGGAGCGGGGATATTTATTTGGTTGTGGTTTAGGTTGATTACATAAAAGATGAGGCGGTGGAACATCTCTTGGACGACAGAGTATACAAATATAGCCTTCCTCGGCGCATTTCTCAGCTTCTGCTTCACTTTTGATCGAGTCGCATGTGCAGTGCAACCATCTCTCGCATTGAATGCACTGTATTATTAGATCTCCTTCATTATACGCTTCTTGGCATGATATGCAGGCAGTGTGAGATGCACAAGGGCCACATTGTGTATAATTTTTTTGCCAGCTACTATTGAATCCTGGATCGTTTGAACCACATGTTTGGCAGTGTGCACACCATTTACACTTCCACGTACCATGTGGGACATAATCCAGTGGCGGATCCATACAGTAAATATGATAACTGATATCACAATCATCACACAAAATCAAACGACCCTCGTCATTTCTTTCGCCACAACCTTCGCATACTGTACAATCAAGGCACCGCCAACCTTTTTGCAATATTACTTTAGTAACTTTGACGTTGGCGCAATAAGGGTGATAGCATTGACCACATTGTGCACAAGCAATTAAACACCCCTCTTGGTCAGTGCCAATTGCACCGCACATTACACAAATATCTTGGGTCAATACAAATTTATCTTTTGCAGAACATAATACAAGTCTATTTTCAATGCCTGGTTCATCTTCCTTTGAAAATGAATCTGACATTGGTCTCTGAAATAATTAATAAATAAATGGTCAATTAACAATAACATTGTAACATTATAACATAACATTTTAAGAGACTCATACCTGCAATCCTACACCAGGTACACCAAAGATACCCCTCATTTTTGCTTTGGGACCTCTTTTCCTTCCAAATTCTGTCATCTTTTGTCGCTTTTGATATCCAAGTTTACCAATTCCTTTTGGCCGCCCAATAATTCCACCTCCTAGTCCTAATCGCTTCTTTGCAATTTTAGATGCGCAGAATGGTTTTCCTTTTCCAAGACCTATAGAATACAGTGCTTCCTCTGATCCTCCCTGATAATCAAATTCTGACGAATCTCCATCACCATACAGACTTTCTTGCGATACACTTAAACTCAAATCCCCACCATAATCATCAATATTATCTTTTCTTTTTACAAGTGCCATATTTTTGCAGTGTAAACAAACATATTCATAGTCAGGTTTAACGTCTTTACGATGTTGGTAAGTTAATGGATCAGCCTCAGGGTCACAGGTACCATGAACAAATTTTTTACATGCACTACATTGAACCATTTCTCTATACGCGGCAGCCCGATATGCCTTTCTACAAAGAGGACACGAAAAACCTTTGTTCCTTTGTTGGTAACACGAATCACATACAGTGTAATGGGAATGCCACCGTGATGAAAGACCAGCGCCTGGTGTACGCGAACCACAGTCTGTACATACACGGCAGCACTTACACTTCCAACCATATTTAGGTATAGATGTAACAATCGGTCGTAAGCAACCAGGATGATACGCTTTCTCACAACGTTCACACAACATTACTTTTGAAACATCTTCTGGTTGACGGCACACTTGACATACTCTGCAAGATACACATTGCCAACCAGCTCGTACACCAGGTAGTAATGCTAGACCAACACAACTACCGTGATAGTGTTGGCCGCAAATGGAACACATTACTAGGTTGGAAACATCTCCCATTCCACAGCAGTGCATACAAGTAACATCACCGTTCACTAGAAAACAGAATATATGAAAATATACACCTGATATACATAAATATTTTATACAAATACTATACATAAATATTTTATACAAATACTATACAAATTTTACTAGACAAATTATTGTACGGCACTTACATAAAAGTGGAACTTGTCCCAAATGTTGACTACAAAAGAGGGACAAACTCTTTGTATCCTGAAAACAACTTGAGGCTGCAGCACATGGTAAATGAAAATAACNGAATTATTTATATTTGTTTTTAAAAAAGAAGTTTTTAAAAAATATATAGAAGGAACAACACCGACTTTGCAAGGAATTCCAGCTCCATAATGAGAACAATAAGCACAACGTCTCGATGAAGCTTGTACTATCGCTGGACTCAATAATTCCGTTGTTAGTTCTTGGGTGTTGCTTGACCATACTGCACAAGACTGATGAACATAATAGTGCCCAGTTGACTCAAATAACGTTCCTATTTCCGGTTCTTCCGAATATCCCACTATAGTTAATTCTTCCACTGGTTCCGAAAAATTTGTTAGACTAGTATTCCTATAAAAAAATAATTTGATTATCACAACACGAAATAACTTTATAATAATTCATTGCAAGTCTTAAATACCTGCACTTTGCTAGACTCTTTTGTCTACGGCAAGTCACAGCACCAGGACCTGCTGCACGCGGACTTTTATCTCCGGTAGATATATCAAC